>CM043111.1:49999769-50300682 GCA_023701765.1 Hylyphantes graminicola
TTATAATAACAATTTCTATAAAACCATCACAATTTGAATTAATTGTTTAAGATAATACAAAGATTACCTACTTTATTGTTATTGAAAGGTCAGACATAATTTCTACAGTGTCAATTAAACCCAATAAGGAAAAATCTGCTGGAACAGCAACAGGAAACTGCTGGCTTCCAGCAGCCGAACTGCTGATTCAGTGCCGGGAGAAAGTGTACTTAAAAGTCAATAAAGTGTCCGTGGGAAAAATGCTGGTCCAGCAGTGCTGGCCAGCAGCGATCCATCACTTGTTCACAGACAGCTGCCTTTTCTCCAGCACTTTTCTAGTAAGCCGCCCAACAGTTACTGCTGTTTTCCAGCGGCAATTTAGCAGCGGGCCAACAGCAAGTGCCGATTTGCCAGCACTTTTCTAGTAAGCCGCCCAGCAGTATGCTGCTGTATTGACGACAGCAATATGGTGGTAATTCAGCAGTTATTTCTTCCTACACCCTTACCGGAAAACTGCAATATAACAGCAGCAATAATGCAGTATTTCAGCAGTTATTTTCCTGCAACCTTTTTAGAACGCTGCCAAATGATAGCATCAATGTTACAGCAGTCCCCCCCCCCCCCCCCCGCACTGTTAAAACTGGAGGTGGCATTTGGCTCCTGTAGGGGTGAAAGGACGCGTCCCGTCAGCGACACCCCAACAGGCGTCATAAGGCACCCTTAACTAGGATATGGCACCCCTAGTCCAGAGTGACCCAGGACATGAAATGATGGCGCCCTAAGGGAGAATAAAGGCACCCCTGATTCGGGGTGCCCAGAGGTGCCACAGCAAATATCAATAGCCGACCAAGGATTTTATGCCTTTGGATCCTCTACAAAACTGTACATTGAATAATAATAAAACAGAATTAATTGAATAAAAAAATGATTGTTTAATAATACCTACATCCAGACTCACTCACATATCGGAATTTTGATCCGGATCAAAGGCCGATAATCCCCTGATCTAGTACTTCCAGAGGTATTGATGTGGTATGAGAACATGAAGAACTTTTTGACCACTACATATTTAACGTTACCCAGCCATCATTAGTCAACACGGTGGTCTTTAGACCGAATACAAGTGCCAACCCTGCAACCATTAGACCCAGAACCAACCCAGCACCGCCGAGGACAGATCCCACAACCCTTCCGATGCGAACACGACGCTTCACACGACTAAGCTACCGCGGCTCAAGATGCATATACCTACTTTTGCTAATTAAAGGCTTCTGAAAATACAGATAAATTTGTTTTAGAGTTTAGAGTGGTAAAATATTTTTACGATGAATTAGGATTTAAATTGATTTTTCTAACTTTAAAATAATGTAAATAGGAATGTTTATACCATTCGCACAGCGCGGTCAATTGTAAATACGTCAAGTCAACGTCAAAGACATGCGCAAGTTTACAAGTCACCCCTCGGGTGAAACGTTTGGATATATTGGCACCCTAAAGACGTTGAGGTGCCAATTGGTACCGCCTATTCACCCCGGATAAGATTCAAAACTTTGAGGTGCCGATTGGAACCACCTATTCACCCCGGCGTGCCAAACGGCACCTATTTGTCACCTTCAGTTTTAACAGTGCGTAGCCGGCCAAAAGATTCTTATTAATTTAATTTTTAATTTTCATGGATAATTGGACATATTTATAATGGCCAATATAGATATAAACTATAAATATATATAAATAAATTTTTTAGTGGATATTATTAAATATTTACTTTAAAGTAAAAACAAAATTATTTAAAAAATATTGTGATAACATTAACTAAAATAAAAACAAACACAAGAGTCAAGTCTACATTGATAGAAAAATCTTTATTTTTAAGACATTTCATTAGTTTCGATGCATTTTCTTTTGCGGCAGCCAGCACGGTCACGGTCAAGGGCCGTCCTTAACCATTTCTTTATAATGTTTTCGACATCCATTTGCTTCGCCTCTTTTTGCGTTTGGCGAACTGCAACTGAAACAAAAAGAATAAAAATACAATGCATTTTATTTAGTTCATTTTATTAAATAAAACATTTGTAGGGTAGACTGACCAGTGAGTGAACAGGCCCCAGTGAATGAACATTTGGTAAATATAATAAAAAAAAGGATTGATAATCATTCCACTAGATGGATTGGCAACACTGACTTCCTCCCATGTAGTAGGAAGCTATCTGACATAAGTTGTTTGTCCTGGTCATTATATCCCGGTGTTCATTCACTGGCGAAAGCAGCAGCTTAAACGTTCATTCACTGGTTAGTCGACCATATTCCTATAACTACAACTCTGATTGAATACGACTTATATAATTTTTTAATGAAAATAAATAAATTGCAAAAGATAAATAAGAACATAAAAGCGAGTCAAACAAAACCTTCTGTGCCCTTTTAATACAAGAATTGTATAATATACTATGATAGAAATAGTTTCATGATAAAGAATTTCCAATAATAAGGAATCAATAATAATGAGTTAAAAGCAATAAAAAAATGCCTCAAACTTATACATAAGTGCATCCTAAGAATAACCTCAGCTTCAGAGTCTGTTGAATAACTTTTAAAAAATCGTCAAACGGATTCGTTACATCATACGTACAACTGTAGAAGGGGTCTTTGGCTATATTGTTAATTCTGTACAAAATACAGGTGAGCAAGTAGTAGCGCAGACTGCACTTAAATTTCTTTATCCAATTTCAAACACTGATTCCAAATTAGTCAGTTCACTATCCAAAAAAATTCATAAAATATTGAAACACCAGCACATAAACTTTCAATAAAATTTTAATACTAGGGCACTGCTGTGTAGAAAATACATGTATATTAATTAACTGACACAAGTAAAATTGGCATATCTTTTATAGGAAAAAAAATCTTAAAATTTTCACAAGAGGTATCGAGAATTCTAAATATATTACAGCAAATAACTTTTTTTGGTAACCAAGGTGAAATAGAGTTCTTAAAACCGGCTTCATTTCCTGTTCACAACACTCAACAAGAATGATGTACAGAAAATAGAAAATTTGTATTGCATGTAATAAACAAAAACCAAAATCCTTAAAAAAATCCTACACAAAAATCGTTTACATAATTAAAATATGTAACTATAGCACTTCTTGTATGATAACCCTAACGGCGTGTTACTTAAGTAAATATGTAATTAATACAGTGATGTCCCTGAAGGGGAGGGAAATAGTCTCCAGGAACCTGTACCCGTGGGAAACTGCGCAATGACCGCCCACGGGACTTTCGGACCCAACAGATTTAACGAGAACGTACTCCGCATATACTCGGTGAGTTTTCAGCGACCAGGTTTCGATCGCGGGACCTTCTGATCCGTAGATCGCTACCTTGACCACAGGGCGTCTCACAGCCCTAAGATAAGTTTTCGAATTGCATTGCACTTTGCAAAACGGAATAGGAAACCCTAAAATATGGCGATCTTTCGAAAATCGCCAATTTAGTAAAATGTCGGCGCTAAGTATATTTAAAATAGGCAAATCAATTAAAAAAACATTGTGACGAAAACAAATAGCGTTTTTTAGTAAGAAATAAAAAAATATAAATTATTTTTCGATTTATTTAATATAACTACTCATTTATATAAAAAAAATAGAACCTAAAATGGTGCCAACTTGACGAACTTTAGCCAAAGTTGACACAATATCATTGTATTTCAGCGCATGCTCTCGCTCATTCTAAAATTGTTGATTTGCCAACACTGGCTCAGCAGAAACACGACAGCACCGTTCCACCATATGTATACCAGCAGCGGCCCACCAACATTTTGTCAACTGATAATCACCACACGTATGCCGGCAACGTAAAGGTGCCCTTTCCAGCAGAAATACGACAGCACTAATCCAGCATTTAGTAGACCAGCAGCGGCCCACCAGCATTTTGTCTTCAGAAAATCACCACACGTATGCCGGCAACGTAAAGGGGCACTTCCCAGCAGAAACACGACAGCACCGTTCCAGCATATGTATACCAGCAGCAGCCCACCAACATTTTGTCAACTGATAATCACCACACGTATGCCGGCAACGTAAAGGTGACCTTTCCAGCAGAAATACGACAGCACTAATCCAGCATTTAGTAGACCAGCAGCGGCCCACCAGCATTTTGTCTTCAGATAATCACCACACGTATGCCGGCAACGTAAAGGTGCCCTTTCCAGCAGAAATATGCATGCACCAGCACTAAACCATCACTTCCAGCAGTTAATCAACTGCTGGGCCAGCAGTTCACTGTTTACTGGGAAGTGTTACTATAAAAACACACATTATTGGGTTAATTTCACACCTATGCTTACAAATATCGCTAACAGCAAAAATATTGACCCTTAATAAACTTTGGTTTTCAATGATAAATATCGATTTTAGGGACATCACGATTCACTTGTGTCAGATGTGCCTAACACAAATATGGCTAAACTGAAGTTACCACCTAAGGAAATTACTTTATACATGGAACATGGCAATTATAAATTGCATTAAGTCAAGTAAGTATTTAAGTCAATTTCACACCTAAATCTAGACCAACCGCTAAAAGCAAATTGGATTAATTCCCAATTGGGATTAAAACTGAGTGGACATGCTACGGTCTCATTCAATAATCGATTCTGGCAACATCTTCTTTTGATTCATGTAAGATTATGGGAAAACCTACCATTCGTTAAATGGCCGGACGTACTTGGATAGGCATGACCAACGTGAGATGAGACTTATAAATTGAAAGGGAGCTTCTCTTCATCTTCAACAACAGCCTCAGGGGCCGCAATATTCTGAGATCGTGTTGTTAGTTGGTTTCAAAACACTGTAACTATGATTTCGTCTAAAAATTATTTTTTAAAAAACTTTGTTATTCAAGGATATTTTAATTTGGTTACAATCCACGACGATTATTGACGACTGGCCTCATAATTTAGAACCACGGCCAAATGAAGAGGCAAGAACTTAAGCTGGCATCTAAGCTTTATAGCGACATCGTACACGATGTAAGGCTGGGATTCAAAACCTTTTTGCACCTGCGTACCACTTGACTTTTTGAGAAAATTTGGCGTACCACCAGACCTAAATATTTTAATAAGCTTATAATATTTACTCTTCTAAAATTTTTCAAAGGCTCTTTTAATTAAATTCACGAGAAACTTCAATTTAATGGTTAGATATTTGTTTATTCATAACATGCTTATAATAATAAAGAACGAAATAAAAGGATTCCAATGGTATTAATTTACAGTTTTATTTTTTACCTTTAAGTCTAAAAGCATAAAATAAATATTAGTACAAATTCAGTAAAAAAATAATCATCATATAAAATATACTTTTATAGTAGTCTTTAGTGCAAAACTTGTTGCTTGCCTGTGATTAAAATATCAATAATCGGAATAGTGGAGCTTATCATCACTCTTTAAATACTCTTCAACACTTCTTCTGATTCTATGTTTATTTTTTATGTACAAGAGTTCAGAAAATTCACTCTCACAAGCAACTCGTAACAAATGACATGAAAAATAGTAGCATCATATTCCCCAATTCACTCACGCTTACCACTTGAAATTTTTCCGCATACCAGCGGTGGTACGCGGAAAATGGAGGGAATACGCAGGAAGAGTACGCGGAAATGCTGATGGAGGGAATTTAGACCACAACATATTTAGCGTCCACAAGTTCCATGTACGCATCGATACTTATCGGTGGAATAATAATTATTATTTTACCTTGCACGATCATTTTATAGGATGGCTCAGGCCAGGGTGAAAATCTGGACAAATACTTTAATCCATTACTTAAAAAAATTGGCTTAAAATAACTTTTAAATGAACAAACTTTTTCTTATGTGTAGAAAGAAGCTAGAATAATAAATAGCTTAATGTTTCTATATTTATTAGTTGCTATTGAAATTAGTATTTTCAAACCCGTATTAAAAAAAATTATAATGTTATTTGATTTTTTGTCAAACCAAAGATGCGTTATGTAGGCTCTGCTAATTGTTTGTTTGATGGGTTACAGGGGCTATTATCTTTTCAGGAACTGGGCTACCTTTATGATTATATTTTCTACCCAACTCTTGTTTATTTGCAGTTTTTGTTTACTGTACTAAGGAAGGCATGGTTATGTTTATAATATTAATTACAGGCTATGTTGAGAGGGAGGTTACCCTGCTTCATTACGCTAGGTTAATAATTAGAGTAACCTAATTTAAAGCTCATAAGTTATAGTTGATTAATGCATATCCTTGTAAATTAGTTTTAGATCGAAAATAAAGTACGTTAATTAATCTTAATGCTGTGTGTGCGGCGAATAAGCCATATTTCTTAACAACATAATTATGATTAAAGATTATTTAGTTTTTTTTGCTACTCTTAATTAAATTAAGAAATACACTCCAATTTAAAGGTATAAAAAGAGGCTACGAAAGCTTTTAAGAAAAAAAATATTGAAATAGATCATTGCAAATATTATATTCTGGAAAAAATTAGAATAAAAGATATTTTCAGTTTATCGAAATATATAACAGAGCCTACTTAAACATTGTTTTTTCCAAATAAATAATCAAACTGTACTTATATGATATGACAGATACTATACCTTAATCATGATCAATATATTTTTTACTACGGTAAATTTTTAATACTCTAGTAATTTATGCTAAATCTTGACATATCAATACCCATTTAATCAGCACAGAAATTTAGGTTTACAATAGTAAAAATTGCTAGTAACACGAATTTTTCTAAAAATCTTTATACCTGAGTTGCACTAAATGCACTACAGTTTTTATTTCATACTCTTAAAAAAATATTTATTAGTATTTGGAAAATGTATACTGAATAAAAAAAAATACGGTTATTTTTCCTAATTTTTTTTAATAAGATTAAGGAGCGAATAGCATACAGCTCTTTGGTGTTATATTATAATAATTATAGCAGATTTGGTGTCACTTAATCAAACGCCACCACCATCTAATAAATGTAATAAAACGAAACTCATTAATACCTCATAAATAATATGTGTTTGAAACGTTTTTATTTATAAGTAATACTATTTAAATAAATAACCATCTCTTTTATCGCTTGTACGCACATACAACCACATTTATCGTCGCAAGGAAGATGGGTCCCTCTCTTTTATCCGATAAAGGATCCTGAATATTTTATTATCCGGTGTCCGGTTGATGCAACATCCATAGAATCTCGCCCCCAAAATACCTATTGCATTATAAATGATCGCCTTATGTGCGAGGCGTTTCCTCAATGAGTACCTATTTATGTAATATGTATGGGCTTATATGTTCAGGTAATGAGTAATAAATAAGAAAGCCGATAGATTTCAGAAATCACGTGTGCTTGAATGAAGCTTGTTGCTTGTCTGTTATGAAGCTTTGCTTTAGCATGTTTTCAGCTAATATTTATATAATAAATGGCAAAATGATCTAATTTGTCTTTTGCCTTGTTTAGAGTGTAAAATTATTTTTTTTTCAAACATGTCACAAATAAGGAATAATTACAAATACAGTGAAGTAAAAAAAATGATTAATACCTACTGCTTGATGTTCAATGTAAAAGTAGATTTTTTAAAAAGATAATTGTTCTTCAATTAAGTCAATATTTGAGTAATTTAAGAATTGATTCTCTCTGTAAATTATAAAAAAATAGTATTCAATTGTAGATTAATTGTAAGTATGATAATTAAATGCTACTGTACTTTTTTAAGGACGTCCGTGAATATGTGAAATGAATCTGACTTTTTTTACCACCCTCCTTGGTTAGTGATATTCAGTAAGACTTAGATGGAAAAACAAAATTTGACTATTTTTTTTTATTAAAGGCAGTTTTTAAGATTGCATATAAATAGTCTAGAACTATTATTTTTTAAAATATAATATCTACATAAGTTCTTATAAACATGTGAGTATTTATTTTCTACTATGAAGTTTAAATTAAAAAAATATCATATATGAAATGTCACTTATGTGCCATTGCACCCAGAAAAAAATTATAAAAAAGCCATATCAATCCTGATAAGTGATTGAAAGAGTTGAAAATAAAATTGATAGAAGTGGAAATAAGTTTCTCTATCTCATGTTTTTTAATAACAATTTCTCCGTCTTATCGTCTATTGATGATTGCGCGTTTTTGAACACAACTACAAGAGTCTAATCTATCTGTCGGCAGTCGAAAACATGTTGCTAAAATACAAATAACTATTTCATATCAAAATCTTGAGATAAGTAACCAGTATATAAGCTTCGCCTTGAGAAAAGGACAAGTTATCTTTAAAACTTTGGTGGTCGCGTCAACAGTGCTTGATCGAACACCAGTTTTTTTTTTTTTACCAATTCTCATAAAAGAAATATTCGAAAATAAAAGTTGAGTTTTACAAAAAAAAAAAGCAAAAACTTCTGCAAAGATGTCTTCTTCTAAAAGCCAGATCCGTCAGAACTACCACGATGAGTCCGAGGGCGGTGTCAACAAACAGATCAACATGGAGCTGTACGCGTCTTACGTGTACGCAGCCATGGTGAGTGTTATAATGCTCTAGACTGGGAATTTTTAATAGTAGCCAGTGGCTACCAGAGTGAAAAAAAATGGTAGCCACATTTGGATTTTTAGTAGCCAGTTATAAACTTAAGAATATATGACAAAAAGAAAGTGCTATTTTGCACAAAACAAAAGTTTTTCATATGAAAAGATTGGCAGTAAACAAAAGATCATACCAAATATGTAAGTATTATGTGATTGGCCATAATTTAAAGGGAAAAAATATTTTATGTACCTACAGTTCAACTACGGGTGCGTTTCAAAAGTTCATTGTAAAAATTAGTCTTTCTTCCCGACAGAAACGAATTGGAGCCTTTTATTATTATTATTTTAGAAATGCAGCTTCGGTATTAATTATTTGTTGAACAAAAAGGAAAAATTATGATCGCCAATTTTGGCGACTGGGGTTCGATTTTTAGGTAGCCACTTTCGACGTAATAGTCGTCAGTTGGCGACTGGCGACCGCTAATCTAGAGCTTTAGTGTTATAATCTATAATAATAAAAGAAAGAGTCTGTCTGTCTGTTTGGCTGTGTGTATGTCTGTGGATCGAAAAAGACCTACTTAGACTGCTCTAAAAAAAATCGAAATTTTTAATATAGATTCCTTTTAATACCTACGTGTGCACCTGAGGCTTAGTTTTTCATATTTGATTGTGATTTTTAATTAATATAATTAGTTTAAAAAAAAAGTCATCCACGTGGGATTGCGGGACCATAACAGGGCTTAAAAATACATAGACCGGGCCGAAACGGGGCTTGACGCCTTCCTCTATTAGTTTGATTGATTGAGTTTGGTTGAGATATGCGCTCGCCCTAAGGCTGCTTCATCCTCTATTAGTATTTGCTTTTTTAAGTGCGCATGCGCCAACAGAATTTAATTTTATTTTGATTTTGAGTGTATTTTCACAAGTAAGCATGCCTCTAAAAGGAAGCAATGAGAAGTTAACGGGTTCCCAGTAAGGCGGGACCATACTGCTAGTTCTTAATAAATAAATAAATTTTGGCATAACTGTATACTCGGAAGTTAAATATGAAAGAAGACGCTTTCCAAAAATTCAAAACTTTCGATGACACACTATTAACACAAATCCTATGTAGCATTCCGTTATTGGAAGGTAATGTTTCTGATAAA
The DNA here is from genome assembly GCA_023701765.1 of Hylyphantes graminicola. NCBI lineage: Eukaryota > Metazoa > Arthropoda > Arachnida > Araneae > Linyphiidae > Hylyphantes > Hylyphantes graminicola. Next base: position 50,009,460 of record CM043111.1, read on the forward strand.
ACAATATTATTTTCGCTATTATGGTGTTGCTTGTTGCTGATTGTGGCTAAAAATAATATAACTAGAGTCTGGTTAGCATATTATGGTAAATGACATGTAGTAGGTAGTAGTTTCAGTACATTAAAAATGTAAATAAAATCTGCAACAAAGGAGGATAGTCTTGTAATTGGCAACTACTCTTAACTATGTATAAATTCTTGCAACCTGTCTTCTTCCCAAATTCTTCACCCAAATTCTTCCCCATTCGGGGACATTTTGTTTTTTAAACCTTCCCCAAAACAATAAACGAGTTAATTAGTTCCGTCATTGAAATGGTCCGATAGAAGAAGATTCAAATATCAGTTTTCAGCCTTTGATTGCAGGTATCAGTCATTCATTTCTACAAAAAATGAAGTTGAACGAGGGTCAATACAATATTAGAGTTCGTAAAAAAATATGTAATTTTTTCTTAAATTTTTTAAAAAGTTTTTTTAGTAAATTTTACGGGCATTTTGCATTCAAAACAATGTTAAAAGGAAATGTAAACTACAAATTTGTAATACGGCCTTTGGTTTTGCATTTACTGTACAAAAATGTGTATTTTTAGCGCTTAAGGCGTGTCTCCCAGTAACTACTAATTATAATTTTTTTTAAAAATTACTTTACAAAACATACTTTTTAGCATATATTTATATGAAAATTATGTTTAGATTAAGAATATACGTGTATGATTTTGCTCGGTTCTTAAAAGGAAAATATCAAGGGAACTCTTCATTTGCCTATTTTGCCATCTGCCATTATATAGGGGAGCAGGACTCAAATATAAGGAGCGAAGCAAACAATAGCATATTGACCAAAATTTAAATAATAGGTTATATATTTTTAAATTTTCTTTCAACTTAAGATTATCATTCAGTTTCATAGTATGCTTGTAATTGAATTCCTATATCGAAATGTTTTTGGCAATTCATTATCAGGGTGTTGCTTTTTTTTGGTTACAACTTAAACATATTTTGCACTTAAAAAAATAAAAATGAAAGGCACTTTCCTTGTGTCTAAGTATTATTCAATTCTAAATACGTTTTCTTCAATCTCTATTTTATATGTTTATATAAAATAGAGATTGATTATATATTTATTTTGTAAACTGCTTTTCTATTTTTGAAAGACTTTTCGTTTAATGTATTCAAACTTTTTTCGTCATAACAGGAAAAGTGTTATTGTCCACATAATCATTTCACTATGGAATGGATTCTAAACATATTTCGGAGTAAAATCAATCATAGCGTAGAACCTTTTTGATTTTTTAGTTACATCCAATTGGTAAATAAAATAAAAAAAAATTAAGTGTTTGTTTGGTTGACTACAACTGTTTTAGCCTCAATGTATAGATTTTCTTTTACAGCAAACTTAAAAAAACTATTTTAGTCACAAACTCATAACAGCCGTGAAAAACTTCTTTCTCGTATAGACTAGTTTTTGTTTATTTGGAAACATGTAGCTTTTGTTTAGAGACCGGTCATTCAGTCTTATTTCCCTTTAAGATCCTTACTTAGTGAGAAATAACGCTTGTCATTCAATCAACTATGCAAAAATATTATCAGAATGAATAAGTAAAACAGAGCTGGGTATATTGCTTACGTAGAGGTTGGCTGGTAGATATACATTTTCAGTCGTGGGTTGGTTGGTTGATTGACATATATTTTCAGGCTTGTGTGCTTGGTCGCAAGGACCCGCTTATAAACCATCGTCAAGTAGGACAACACAAGACGCACACATACACAAATGACAGATGCTGCCATCTGTCGCCACCTCCACAATTTAGACATGTCCCTGAAGGGGAGGGAAATTTTTCCAGGAACCTGTACCCATGGTAAACTACGCAATGACCGACCACAGGACTTTCGGACCCAACAGATTTAACGAGCACGTACTCCGCATATACTCGGTAGGTCTTCAGTGGCAACGTGTCTCGATCTCTCAATCTTCCGATCTCGAGACCGAGATCTTGACCACAAGGCTCCCTACTGCCCCCAGTCGTGGGTGCTTGGTCAGAGACCCGCTTATGGTAATGTAATCGATTCCGGCTGCCTATTTCTCGCCTCCTTTATGAGCTTTAACACAGCCAATAACGCCTCGTAATTTAGAACCCTGGTCAAGTGACGAGGTCGACACCTGAGCGGGCACCCAACGGAATTTTGAGCGACATCGTTCGCTGATGCCATCGGGACTTTGGACTCCACAGATTTAACGAACTCGTCTGTCCCAGGGTACTCGGGCCCATCCGTCACGAGTTGGATTTTTTCTACTTTTCCCCAGTACAGAGATCCGATTTATAGGATGACTGTCAGTAGGTGGGATGACCCGCTTATAAAATTTTGTCAAGTAAGGCGGACACAACACACACATGCGTGACAGATGCTGCCATCTATCGCGCGACACCTCCGCAATTTAGACCTAGTCCCTGAAGGCTACTTAGAGGTTATCTAAGTACTCACAGGGCTACATAAAATGCCAGTTCCACAACAAAATACCATTTTAAATTGTTCAACACTCCGTTTTGTTCCTCAGGCCTTCCACTTCGAACGTGACGATGTAGCTCTTCACCACATTTCCGAATTCTTCAAAGAGTCGAGCGACGAGGAGCGAGAACACGCTTTCAAGCTGATGAAGTTCCAGAATAAGAGGGGAGGCACCATTCTTCTTAAAGCCATTCAGGTAAATTTATTTTAAATTTGTCTTTTGAAACTAAATAGAAAACGAACTCCCCATGTGGCCCATAGTATACATCGTGGCTTTCAAGCGTATGAGAGGGGTTTGAAACATCAATTAACAACTGAAATAAGTTTTTTAAAAATAAAATTACAAAATTTAAATCAACCACCAACAAGCCAAAGAACCAAATGGGTTGGCACACTCTACTATACATTTATTACACGTTCTTTTTATGCATTATCTGTGTAAATACGAGGCCCTTCTCATCCCTCAGTATTCAATCAACTCTAGTTTCCAAGTTTGTTTTATGACTATACAATTCGTTTTAAGAACCCTTAACTGTTTAAAGTTTTTTTATGTTATACTGGCAGATTGATACCGTTCCTCGCACGGATAAAAAAAAAAGTCGAGCTTTAATTGTACTCAAACAATTATTTGCCATTTCGTCTCGTCTTAAGGTAACAATTCTGTTATTTTCTACTTATTTTAAGTTAAGCTAAATTGAATCGAAATTACAAACTAATGTTGTTTCAAAGTCAAAATCTCAATTTGGATGTAAAAAACATACACATTTTGCTCTTTTTTTGGATATGTATAGGGGAAGGTTTTGTACCTCTGACCATATTGTTCCTTTGAATATAAAGGAAGATATGGGGCCCTGTAGCAATATTTTATAAAAATTAGTCGATTTAGTATATAGTTATTCCACTGGAGGGCTTTGGTATCTCAATGTGGATTATTCAAGCCAAAGAGAATTCGCGTGAAATATAAAATCCATTTCCATCCTAAATATGTAACTATTATGTGCATAGAGTATTGCGTAAAGATCAGACCTTATCCAATCCATCTGGGAACGCCAGAGGGAGTGATGAACTTTCGTTAAAAATGTAGATTAAGCGGACAGTTACAACTAAATCTTCCACACCTTACTATTACCAAAGATCATTATTCCAATGGAGTATTTTTGTATTTGTTTCGAATTAACTTTTTTTCTCATAAATTATGCTGTATTTTTGCACAAAAAAGTGCTATATTTGTTCTAGAAACTGAATGTTTTAAAAACCTTTTTGAATTGTTTCCATTTTAGGCTCCAGCCAAGACTAAGTGGGCAAGTCCTCTTGAAGCAATGCAGGATGCTTTGGAGTTGGAGAAAACTGTTAACCAATCCCTTCTGGATTTGCATAAGATTGCTACTAGTCATGACGACGCCCAGGTAATTTGAAAATATAATAACCAAAAAAAAAATTGAAAAATATAATATCCAAACATTATTATGAATGTTTTGTCAATGAAGAAAATTTTTAAACAAAAAACATACCTCGACGAATTTTGTATAATTAAATACACATTTTATATTAATTTTGCAAATATTTTTGTATAAAAATTGCAAAACAACGGAAATCCCATTAACGGTGCAGGTACTAAAGGAGCTGAAAAGTTAATGAGAATGTTGTAGAAGTTACTGGATCATCGACTATACAATTACACATATATATCATTAATAAATTAAATTTCTTACACACAATAATTTAACATTTAAATGTTCTATTCTCATTTCATTTCCAATCAACACTTACTTTGCGTTACCGCATTAATCAGTAAATTAAATAGCAACTTTGAACTAAAATCAACAGAATTATCCAATGCAGTAATAAACTAGTAAAGAAGAATTCAAGAAATGAAATACAGAACGAACTATCTTCATTTTTTAGATATTTTTGATCAGTTACTGAAGCATTCATCACATTAGAAAAAATCCAAAGAAGTAGCTCAAATAATTCCTAAACTAACTGAATATTTTTTTTTCATTAGATGACCGATTTCTTGGAGAGCGAATACTTACAAGAACAAGTTGAAGCCATTAAGAAACTTGGTGATTATGTCACCAACTTGAAGCGAGTTGGCTCCGGACTAGGAGAGTATGTTTTTGACAGAGAATTCAAATCATAGGAATTCAAGTAAAACCAAGATGTCAACTACTCCTTTGGACAAAAGATAACCTGTAACTCTGATGCTAAAGACAATAAATTACTATTTTGCAGATTAATTTTATTTTTTAAGGTTAGCTTATTTGTTATAGTATTAAGATTTGTGAAAGGGTGCGTGGAAAGACACTCAAACTGACTTGTTGCAATGACTACAAAATTAAATTTGCGAACTCTTTGAAGAACCCAATGGTACCAAATAGCTTTTTTGGATAGCCCACTTTTTGCATTAAAATTTATTTCCATAAGTTCTTTCCAAAAAATATTAAGTACTATTAATGTCAAATGGCACCAGGTAAATTTTGTGTGCAATTCCTATTAGGTTCCAATGTAATTGTACATTTTGCAAAATGTTTCTTAATTTTTATTTTTGTAATAATTTATCATGTATAGTTCTTGTATACATCTAAAAAATATTTATCTATAAAAATTATGGTTAACTCAAATCCAAAATTAGAATCTAATTTGTAAAAGAAATATGTATTCATCTACATAAAAGCACATTTATTTAATAAAAACACACACGCACTACATTAAAAAGTAAATATGTAAGGCAATTGAAAAAAGTGTGTTAAAACATGTTCAAATACATATACAACGCAAGAATTTAGGATATTTTTTCCCTTTTGTCATTTATCATGCCTTATTTCCGACAAATAGCAAGTCGAATTTTACGTACAAGCTAATGAATTAAAATTAAGTTTTTATCTAAAGTTAATTAGGATACCATAAAAATAATATAACCTTAAAGTAAAGAAAACCAAATAACTCTTAAAACAAATAAATTGATAATTCTCATAACACAGTGAACTTTTTATAAATTATAAATAATATACATGGTGATAATGAAGAATTGCCAATGTTATTAAGTATTAAGAATTACTAAAGTTAAAGTTAATTTCGACCAACTCCCGTTTGACAACATTGTAAATAACATAAGGTTTTCATCCTTATGCTATTTATGGACGCCTTCACTATTACACCATTTATTAGATAAGACTAAAACATGTTTAGATATCATATAAAAGTATTAAATAACATTAAAATGTCTAGTTATACTAGTAATAATAAGCATTATTTAACACCAGAACGTGTCTAGACATACTGAGGAGCACGGGTTTTAGCTAGCCCCACAGCCTCTTAAAAAGCCACAAAACCAATACAGAACTCCCACTATGTCCTTGGAAAACAATTAATATAAATTTATTGATCTAGCGTCCTTTTGTAAAGACGAATGCTCATTAAAGGGAAATGGTGGGTTCCTCTTCGACAAATTAACAACCCCTCTTCTGAGAACCGAGATCATGAAGAAATAACGATACGATTTTCTATAGGTGTTATGCAGTAAGAGGCTGATTTTACTTCTTATTTCTTAAATGTTCTACATCTGAAAATATTCACGCAGAATAATTCTTTTGATTATCAGGTTTGGATATTTGAAAATAAGATATTCAATTATGATTATTTTAATAAACTTTTTTTATAATCACATTTGAACAAAATATGAAACAAGGAGAGTGTGTATTAAATGGTATTTTAGAAAAACTTTATTATTATAATTTAAAGTGAAACTTAGTCAAACCCTTGAAGGCTGGGTTTGTACGATATTGTGGGTTAATGCTATGGAAACGATTATTCTCCTGCCTTTAAAGAATATAGGACAAAGCTATTTTAAAGGCAATATCCTGGACCCCTGAGATTTAAAATCAGACAAATGCTGTTATTCCTAAGCATATATTTGAGTTGAAACCTACCAATTAACATTAGTTTGGATAACATTGAACTAAAACACATTTAAAGAAATAGTGTGTGAGCATATCTATAAGAAAGTTAGACTATAAAACAAAGTGAATTAGGTTAACAAAATAATAATAAACAAATTGTTTCTAAAAAAATAACTAAATGATCACGTTGTGTAATGCAGATTTTTTGTTTTTAAAAGAACCAAGACATTCAATGGGAACATTTCTTATGACGTCACTCTCTCCATACTGCGATTTCATTGGTTGTTTTGTTTTCCTTGACAAAGTGTTGAAACAGCTCATTGGTTTTTATAACGCCACGCTCTCCGAACTGCGATTTCATTGGTTGTTTTCATTGACAAAGTGTTGAAAAGAGCCCTTTAGGGTGTACGTGACAGGATCTATAATGGAATACTTATTTAATAACTAAATTCATGCTGCAGTTTTATTTCTGAAATGAAATTCTGACCTTTAATATTTCCGAAATCACTAATAATCTATTATCTATAAAGAACATTTATGCATATTTCCTGTGCAAAGGGGACGCAAAGATGGTCGTATGTTCCATCACTTAATGAGTCCATCTCTTTCATGTTCTGCCGGGAAGGAGGAAGTTGTCGCACCGATCTTATGCTCAATTAGGAACTTAATTGTGGATGCAACTTGTCGATTTGGGTTGAAAAGTTTGTAATTGAAATTTAATCGTGCATAGGTTATATGGTCATATCAAGAAAGTATTTTGACTTGCACTCTTAAAACAAACGAGCGATTTTAACTAAGTCTGAGTTAATTTTCACTCATTCCAGTGTCGAAAATGCACTTCCCCAATAGGAGTTGATTTCACTCCATTGTTTAGTTAAACCTACGACGGAATCTTTCCAAACGTGTGATTGTAACTCCGTTTGAGTTAATTCTAACTCAGTCTGAGTTAGTTTTCACTCCTTTCCAGTGTCGAAAATGCACTTCTCCTATAGGAGTGGATTTCACTCTTTTGTTTTAAGAATATATATTTTCTGGCAATGGTCCTTCCTACCTATCCCCAAGAATCATTGCTACATGATTATCAAAAATACATTAATTTAGTTAGCATAACACTCTCAGAAGAATTATCCTCCAATAATTTTTTTAAATACAGTTCATGAAATAAAGTTGTAATATTAAAATAATAAAAACGCTAATAAGAGTAGAAATTATTATGATCATTTCTGGAGAAGCTTAATTAGTGATAACAAGACAGGTTGAAACAACGAGAAATTGCACTATTAAATTGAAATGATTTTATTGATGAGTATATGTTTTTGAACGCAATCACCACAGACCATCATATGATTTATTTTTTTATCAAAAAACAAAAAGACAAACCCAATCAAAACTTGTCATAGTATTATTAGAAATTTTGCAAAAGTCTGAAGCCATGGAAGAATTTTATAAGCAAGATGATACTAACTTATAATAGTATTTTATTTTATAAAATGCTATACATTTTTAAGACTGTTGTAGGTAGGTAGGGTATTTTACATATATATTCCGACTTGTGTGCTTGCTCAGTGAGCCGCTTATAAGTCTTCGTCAAGTAAGACAGACACAGAAAGATTTTTTACTGTCACAAAGAGAGGAAATACACCCAGGGCGAAGGCGGGAATCGAACCCGCGCCCGTTAAGACTGTTGTTTTCGTTTAGTTCCACTAATTTATAAAAATATATGTTATTTCATAAGGTGTTAGCAATTTATAAGATTGCTTATTTTATAAAATATTTTTGAAACCGTAAAATGTATCGAATTTCTTAAAAAAAAACTAAATTTTTGTTAATTCTTCACACAAATATCTAAGTTAATCGAATCATACTATTTTGATTTCAATAAGACTTTCTCACGACTTCTTAGTTCAAACCCAATCTTTTCCAAATGAATAAAGCGTTAGTTAAAGTTTTTCCAAAATAACAAAATCGATTGTTATTATGGCTGGTCCTTATGCACCAATTTAGGGTATCGAAGAGGGAAATGGGAATCTTGAGAGGGGAAGAAACTTACGCGGAATTAACAATGTAGGAGGGTGTTCAAAATGTAATTTTTGAAAGTGAAATGGAAGTTTCAAATTTAACTGACATGTTAGTTGCAACGTACTCGATTTTGGCGGTCCTTATTCGAATCTTTATTGCGGTTTTGTGGATTTGCTTAAAAACTGCTTTCGCAGATGCAATTTTTTTTAAGAGTCGCAACGGGATTTCGAATATCTGATAACATGCTTTTTTAAAATCAATTTCAAAGAGATATCAAAATTCATTATCTTATTAGAAATTAGCTTTGAAATTTTAACTTTAATCGCTAAAAATTCCTGATTGCGCCGGAATTTTGATAAAAGTTGATGCATTGAAAATAATCACTATTAGCCCATGTTTTAATAAAATATGTTACAAGTATGCTTTAGTTGTTCAGTTTAGTTAAGAAATAAAATGATTAAAACGTTTACATAAATAGACTGTTTTTGTGACTATAACTACCTATGTAACGTAAATTAAAGTTGACAACGTCGAATGTGGACACCTGTCTGCCTATATTGGATACATAAAGTAATAAATTGTTTATTGAGAAACTAATAATCCATAACCTCTACTCGAGAATATATATTATTTAATAAAGGTTTAATGCAAGGAAATGTCCATCAGTCATGGTTGCTTTCATAGCCCGTCTCGACAAAGACTTTTCATAGAGTCTTTCCGGAAATATCTGTAATAGGTTAAAATGTTGAAGTAGAGATTTATCATACAATTGTTACATTACGTCGTATCATATTTATCGTGTTACGTTGTAATAATTTTTTAAAACAGCGTATCTTCCAACTTAAATCAGATTTTAAAGATTTTGTTTCTTGACCGTGTCATTTGTAGTTTTATACGTACCATACACTCTTAAAACAAACGAGCGATTTTAACTCTGCCTGAGTTAATTTTACTCCTCCAGTCTTGAAAATACACTTATAGAAAGGAGTGGATCCTTTGTGTGCTAAACCTCCAACAGGATCACTCCAAACGAGTGATTTTAACTCAGTCCGAGTTAATATTCACTCCTTTCCAATGTCGAAAATGCACTTCTCCTACTGGAGTGGATTTCACTCTTTTGTTTTAAGAGTGTAACACTTCGAAATAATGTAATTGAATCATGCGTCCGAACCCTCAAACCAAATTCCAGTAACATCAAGGTCATCGTGGGTTTAGCTAAAAACCTTTTACACACAACTTCTATTGGTACACGGCACACTACTTTTTTTGATTGGAAGAAACAAATAATGAATCGATACTTATATCTCCTGTCCCGAAGGATTCATCTCAGTCGAGAACTTTCCCTGCAAGGAAATGTCCATCAGCTTGGCATGCAGTCATTACGAAGCCACCAAAGTTGGAAATAGCCACCGGTCCCACGTGCCAATATTGTAAGTATTGCATTAGACCATCATCTATTACGTGGTTGGGGATTGTATATAGTCAATTTTGTGTGGGGAGAGGTGGATCTGAATCTCCTGAGTGCTGCAAGAGTATGAGGGGGGATGGTCAGTTATCGCTTTCACCCCCCTCGCTTGTGATTCATGATGGAAACGGAAATGGTAAGATTGGGAAATCCCCAGGAATCGTTCATGGGCTAATTGGGTAATTAGGTAGGCTATGGTGTAATTGAAGGTGTTTAGGAAAAGCGTGGTTTGGCTTTTGATTTTAGGTTTATTTGGGCATTCAACATTGCTTGTAGTGCGTGTTTAAATATTCTTTTTTACCTAAAATCTGCTGAAATAAATGGCATGTTAATTGCTAGTAATGAAACAATTATCGTTATAAAGTGTGTATAAGTCAAATACGCTGGCACGTGCAAAATATTGAATTAAAACGTTCAAGTTTCACATTTGGATATCTCAACAATAAAAAACGACGTATGCGTGTATAACTTTTCATACCTTCTAAGGAAAGGCTTCTTTTTGATTTTACAATGGGGTTTTTTTTCACGACTTGGACGAAAACTGTTGCAAGAAATTACTTATGTTTTGACATTTGAAAATGATTTTCCTACGACTATTTTACTTAATAATTTTTTTAAATGCAAACTTCTTGCTTTGCTGTTGGTTGTTTAAAACATTTGTTGAAGAAAGCTTGCATCGAAAGAAAAAATTCTTTTAATCTATATCAGTCATTTTGAGGGTGAAACCGAAGCTACGAATAAAACCCAGTACAAATAAACATGAAAACAATAGCGTTACGACATTTGAAAATTTCTCATTATAAAGAATGATTAAAAAAATTGTTATTTAATTTTTCATAAAGAAAATGTAACATTTGCTTGAAAACATATGAATTAGACGGAATAAAAAATTACCACAAAGCTAAAATTTGAATTTTTGTTAAGAAAACGTATATGTATATGATTATTTAAGAAAATTTAACATACCTTTAAATTAGTCATACCTTTTGTTGTGAATCGGCATTCCACTTTCTTTCTATAAGATATCCAAAAAGTATTATTATTAGATAATTAATTTTTATAAAATATATTTTTTGTCGTCTGCGCTAAACCAATTTTTCGTAACCTAGCAACTGTGTAATGAAGTTTGGGTTCGTGTTCTTTTTGCCGAAAAAAAAATGTTGCTGTTTTATCTTGTTAAATGCTTAATTTTTAAAACGCAATTTAAGATGTATTTTAATATGCTATTATATGCGTTAACCATAAGAGGTTTGAAGCCTGCTGGTAAGAATTATCTGTTCATGATCTCTGAACATAAAAAAAAAGTTAAATTTGTTAACGAGTTGGTTTTTCCCTTTAATATATTCTTTTTTGAGGAGCTGTCTTACACTATACACTTCTTAATAAAAAGTTCAAGGAAATAATGTAAGCAAATGAAAATTAAGTTTATGTCTTTTTGGAAAAGCGAAGCAATTTTATACATTTTAATAATAAGTTTAATATTATTAAACACATATTTACAATCCAAATTTTTATGAGTTATTATTTAAACAAATGTATAGTTATACATTGATACATATTTTCATACATCTAATAATTTCACTTTAACGGAGATAATGTCATTTTCCGATAATTCTAAGCCAGTTCTTGTATTGCATGAGAATTTTACAAGCATTGAATTTTCAGTGAATTTATTTAATGAAAAATTGCATGGTTTAACTTAAATTTGCAGTTGCAATAACATAGTATGCTTAGCGAATAATTTAACTGCTAATACTTAGCGTGAAAAAACATAAAACTGAAAATACAAAATTTGCTAATCGATTAAACTATATTGCAAATACTTGTAAGACTACTTTGTATGCATATATTAATTACAATTTATTAAAATAATGTATTTCGTTTCAGGTTCTTTATATTAAATATAAATAGTATAAATAATCTCAGAAACCATTCTTTATAATGAAGATAGCAAACTGTAAACTGGCAGGGGACTTGAAAAAGTCTTTGGTTCAAGGCCGTATTCTGCTTTTCTCCACTTATTCCTCAGTGATTAATGAAAGGACTTGGAAGAACTTGTTTTCATCAGGATATTTCACTTTATGATTTGAAGAGATTGAAGAAAAAGCGTGCCGTATGGTCACCAGATCTCCAGTTTAGTGTGTTACATTAGCAAGGAAAATATACGATCTGAAAAAGAGAAATTGAGGTGAGTAGGGAATTAAATAACTTGTTTTTCAATATTAAATAATCTATTCAAAAAAAGCATATTGCAGTTTATTGAATATGAATTTGCCTAGTTTGATATTGAAATGTTATGCATTTTTTATAACTCATTTCGGATAATTAATATCATGTACTTAAATGCAGTTAATTTTTCAACTGAAATAATTACTTTTTTTTGCATTTAAAGAGGCGTCCTTAGAGTACAATGTAGTTCAGAGAGCAATTAATATTATGATTTTATGAAAATAGTAGCATAATTTCCTAACAGATGTATGGCGAATGTGCTAAGTTGGTATTGGACTTTAAATTTCGACAAATAATATAATAACTGATTTATAATTGACTAGCAGTATGGTCCCGCCTTACTGGGAACCCGTTAACTTCGCATTGCTTCCTTTTAGAGGCATACTTACCTTGTGAAAATACACTCAAAATTAAAACAAAATTAAATTCGTGTTGGCGCTTGCGCACATAAAAGAGCAAACACTAATGGAGGATGAAGCAGCCCTAGGGCGAGCGCATATCTCAATCAAACTAATGGAGGATGGCGTCAAGCCCCCGTTTCGGCCCGGACCATGTATTTTCAAGCCCTGTTATGGTCCCGCAAGCCCACGTGGAAGACGTTTTTTTGAAACTAATTATATTAATTAAAAATTTCAATCAAATATGAAAAATCTAAGCCTCAGGTGCACACGTAGGTATTAAAAGGAATCTATATTAAAAATTTCGAATTTTTTTAGAGCAGTCTAAGTAGGTCTTTTGCGATCCACAGACATACACACAGACAGACCGACACACAGACAGACTCTTTCTTTTATTATTATAGATAACTAATAATAATTCCAACTCTATTGAAATAAATCTCCTTAATAATATTTATACGTTTAATTCCTTAAGAATAATTAAAGTTAACTGACCATATAATTAATAGGTAATTTTAAAGATATAAGACAAATTCGTATAATTACGGCTTTACATGACACTTTAGATAAACGAAACGAAAATGAAGATTCCTTTTTTTTTAAAAAAAAATGGTGCTCAGCAAAGGCATAATATAGATACTTATCTTAAACATTTAAGGACATTCATCTAAAGATTTTCCTGTCACTCGACATACAAAGTCCATAACAATTAACCATTTACATCTTTGTTCTCAACAGCCGTCTAGGCTATTTGGAATTTGTGTTTTGTTATTATGAAAGGAACTAAAAGACGAGATGGGAATTGTGACTTTTTAGACTTGTTGAAGTTACAAAAATTCGGCATTGTCCATCGAAACTATGTCTAACACTGTGAATCTCATAATAATTGACAGTCAATTTTTTTTTCATTTTTTTCTTATAAATTAGTACAAAACAAAAATATTCCGTTGATATTTTTGGAGCATTTAAGTATCCTGTGGGATGCATAGGATGGTATTTTTGTTCTTAAATGATATGTTACTAGTAGGAGGTTAATTTATGAAGTATTCAACTATTTTTAACCAGTCTGTTTTAACCCATTCACGACAATTGACAGGAAAATTTCCCACTCGTAAATGAACTTTTTGCTAAGTTTGTATAAATAAACAAAATATAATACAAATGAATACATGGACAATTTATGTAGGATAAATTAAGTTACACCGAAAACGAATTTAAATATTTTAAGGCTTTGTTTTTATTCGGAAATGAAAGTGTTAATGGGATACAAAAAAAGTCGTCGCTAAAAGGTAGTTGTGGTTGCAAAGTTATGTTTTCTGTTTTAAAAAAGTGATTGATTTGAAATACTCTCCCAAAAGACCCTGGAACTAGTAACTAAAAATTAAACAAAGAATTGCCATATAGTTCCTTTCGTGTTAACTTGATCCAATTAAAATCAGCTCTGTGTTTGAAACAACAATGCTCGGATGCCACCATGTCACTAATCCTGACTTATTAACTCGATTTGTCATCGACCATGTGCGAGATTACACGATCTGTCTCTCGGTGTTCCTCTCACAACATCCTTTTTCTGAGGGATTTTTTTTTTCTGAACCATGTGAAACGAATTTTGATCTGATATCTATCACGCGAGGGTCTAGTATTACATCTGGTAATGCTTCGAATAATTGCATTAGGGTCAATGGAAGTCGTGATTTGGGGAGTCGATTAGCCTGCCCTACTGTATAAAAGCATTTTTTAAAATGTCTGTGCTTTAATAGAAAATGGGGGGGGGGGGGCACGGTATTGAATAGGACAGAGGTCCTCTTTCTATTAACATTGTACATCTTGGTTGCGTGAAGGGAATATAATACCATATTATTTTTGAGGATTTTTGGATGTTTTTCGTAGTATAGTGCTGGGTAATTTGTGTCTGACACAAATTACCAAGCCCTTACATTTTTTTAAACATTTAAATATATAAATGCACTCAGTATGAAATTAATTGAGATTTTTCAACAACAAAAAAAAAACTCGAAAAAGTCAAAGTGAGGCAGAACATGGTTATGATTTGTCATTGTCTACACTCTTAAAACAAAGGAGTGAAATCCACTCCAGTTGGAGAAGTGCGTTTTCGACACCCTAAAGGCATGCATATTTTCTCAGACTGAGTTAAAATCACTCGTTTGGAGTGATCCTGTCGGAGGTTTAACACACAAAAGATCCACTCCAAAAGGAGAAGTGCATTTTCCAGACTAGACGAGTGAAAATTAAACAGACTGAGTTAAAATCCACTCTTCTTTCTTAAGAGTGTAAGGACACTAATTTCAACAAAATATCTGTAATTTTTTTTTAATTTAGTCAACTTTGAGACGCAGTTCAAATTGTCATTTTGTTAAATCAATTCGAAGGAAATCAACATTTTTTGGAATAGATATCTTTAAAGGTACAAAGCGGGATATCTCTCATGAAATTAGACATTCGACACAGCTGTTGCTACTACTATCTATATTCGTGGAATTCAAAAGTTGTCCTGAATGGATTGTGAACAAACTATTAGAATAAAACTACACTTTTACAAATCAAACCGATGTTTTTAGATGTAAGATAGTCATTTTGCAAACCGAGCAAAATGACTATCTAAGCAGTACAGTAGCATTAGCTGTACAGTAGCAGTAGCAGTACAGTAGCTTGTAGCAGTACAGTAGCTTGTAGCAGTACAGTAGCTTCGTAATTTGCTTAGCTTCCATAAAAACAGGAAATAGAAAGAAAAAAAATAAAAATCATAACTTTTAGATTTGAAAACAGCACACTCGCAAAGATTAAAATCATTGAAACTAAAATTTTATTTAATTATTTATCTAGTTCACTTAATTTATTCATTAATATGAAGCGAGGGTGATGAAACCCACGGGATGATCGGAGAGAAACTCATTTACTTATTCATTAATTTTTTCGATTCCCCTACATTACTTTTCATCAAATATTAAAATGCGCAAAAAAAATTGTGATAATTTTTTAAAATGAAATATGCATGCTATTATGAATAGTGCAATGAAACTGATTTGCTTCTTTCATAAATTATAAGCAATGTTTTAACCCTCAACAGTTTAACTTACATTCTCAAAAACCAATTAAATGATGTTTTTTTTAGGTAATATCTTTAAATAAAGAATGAAAGTCATATAACAAAGTTGTGAAATTTAGAATTTTGTTAATTAGTGAAAATAAAATTAAATAAGCTACCACAGATTAATGGTAAGAAAACAAGGTTACAAGTATAAAATAATTTTTACACTATTCAGTAGTTAAATTAATAATATTTTAAATAAAATATAGCAATCCTTAGTCATTTACATCAACCAATGTAATATATTTTCTGAAGAATGATTATAATAACATAATGAAAATCAGAGAAGATATGTCGGCGAAATAGCCCAGAGCTGCAAACGTAATTTGTCAGTGTAAACTTGTGACAAGCCAGAAATATGCTTGGGTTTTTAATTTATGTAGCTAATATTAGCTATTGGAAAAAATCGAAGAGCAACGTAACCATGAGGCTGTTACACATCACATTTCTTAAACAATATTAAAGGGACTTGTCTTAAATTATATGAGTTTTTTAAAGTGCTTTTAACATTCTTTATCCCGTTGTTGTATTATTTGTTCACCAAATAAATACAAACAACTTACAACTTAAGTTTATTTACTTTTTGCCCATAAGAAACTTCTCAAATACAACAACAAAATTCTGGCCCAAATACTATTTTTTTAGAAGTAAAGATAGCTTAATGGTACTCGAAACTTCTAACTTCTCACCCCCAATCCCTCACTGTCACCAAATGACACACATTCCACACTTTAAAAAAAGAATCACACATAAAAACGCACACAAAGAAGACCGATATTTAATCTGATAAGAAAGAACCCCATTCAACTCCCCATCTCTTCCACAAATAAAAAAAAAATTCCCTTCCTGATAGATTTATAAAACAAACACAAAAACAGTCGCAGTTTAAAAAAAAAAAAAACTACAACGGATTTGGTCGACGCAGCATAAGAACTTAATCAAAGGGGGATATACAATTAAAATTTATTTTTTAAGGAACATTTGTTTTCTGCAGGTGTCTCTTAGTTTATATTAAATAAAAGCTGAAGATTTTTTTTCCATTATTTTGTATGATGCTACTGTTGGTTGAAAACAAAATTGTCTAGAAAAAAAATGTCTTTTAGAAGAGCATATACTAACTGTGAAATAGACTAATTATTAAAATATGTTTAAGACATTTATCTAGTCCAGAGGAAAAGGTTAAGTTTTGATGTTCAATAATTTTTTTATTATGTAGTTCCGTTCAAAACTTCGGTTTTAATGCCACTGAAAATTAAAATACAATTTTAAAATTAAAAATCAAGGGTTTTAAACTAAGTATCCAAAAATATTTAGAAATCATACAAAATGAACACAGATATCTAATTAAGATTCCAAATGCCATGAATTAATAAAGGTAAATAATTCTGAAGACGAAGTCTGAAAAAAAAAACCTAAGTGAAACAAATTGAGCAACTAAGTGAGAAACAAAAGTATATGGAAACAGTTTGTTTTGAACCATCAGGCATGCAACGCGAAGCAAAGTTTCCAAGATATCTATAACATAAAAAACTTGGTTAAGTTGCTTTTGTTCATCTTGGGTCATATTCTGAATGGGGCATAAAGCCTATCGTAGCAAACAAAATATACAACTTAAGGTAGGCGAGTACCCAAAATTCTAAAATTTTTACTATTACTTCAATCTTTTCCAAATTTGGCATAGTGATTTCAAATATAATGAACAATGCTTTTGGGGCAATTTTTTTTTTTAAACGGTGTTTTTCAACTAAAAAAAGGAGTTTACGCCAATACTTCTAGCATAAAAAGTTTTACATTAATTTACCTGAATTTTTTTACAGGTGCTATTTCAATATATATCTGTGCCATGATCCTCTAACATCTGGTGTAAATATACAAGTTTAAAAAAAATGTCCAAGTGTAAGTTAATCGAAAAAATCTTTTTTTGTGGTTAATTTATAACACTTGTCTTAATAACTTCATTTCTTGTAATTTGTATGTAACTCTAGAGGGTCATTGCATGTATCAGTTCAAAACGAAGAATGTAACACATAATTAATGTTTATAGGATGAAAATTCAATGTGGTAGACTTGTTAGCGTAAACCTCTTTTTTAGTAGAAAAACACCGTTTAAAATAAATAAATTATATATTAAAAAAATGCCTAAATAGTATTATTCATTATATCTGAAATCACTCTGCCAAATTTGGAAGATTAAAGTAATAGTAAAAATTTTAGAATTTGGGGGAATTTTGGGTATTCGTCTACCTTAAAGATATATATTTACTACTACCAAATTACGGATAGATAAAAGCAAATAGTTCTTTCTCCCTTTATCCCTACTTGATCATATCCAGAGCAGAGATCCCATCATCTCTCCCCTCTTCCATCACAATCGACTCATCCCAAAGAGAGAGAGAAGAACACGGATGGAGTATTTACCGTTTTCCTACTTTCACTCGGATGAAATATCTCACGCGAGTTGACCAGACACTAGCACGCGAACAGATCTTCAGTATCGTGATCGCTTTATTGGTCGATAGGCAAGG
The DNA here is from genome assembly GCA_023701765.1 of Hylyphantes graminicola. NCBI lineage: Eukaryota > Metazoa > Arthropoda > Arachnida > Araneae > Linyphiidae > Hylyphantes > Hylyphantes graminicola. Next base: position 50,027,608 of record CM043111.1, read on the forward strand.
ATTGGCATCTCGCGAGTTGATGAAAAGATTTGGTGACACTGACTGTCTTTAGATGCTGAAGATAGTTTGGTTTGGTTAGGGAGAATAACACGTGGAATGGAACATATCTTCAACATCGTGATCGCTTTATTGACTGAAAGGCAAGGATGGCAGAGTTGATGAAAAGATTTGGTGACAATGTCTGTCTTTAGACGCTGAATTCTTTAGACGCTGAATATGGTTTAGTTTTTTTAGGGTGAGTAAGACGTGGTTAGGGTGAGTTATCACGTGGAATGTACCGTACCGGACGTGGACTGATCCTTAGTGTCGGGGCCATTTTATTGGCTAAAAGACATGAATGACTGCTCGGGATTGGCTAAAGAGACTTGGTGAACGGGGCTGTCGCTAGTTGCTTAAGGTGTTTAGATGTGGTTAGAGAGAGACTAACGACGAGAACCGAACTCTACCACAAGGACTTATATTCAGTGTCGTGACCGTTTTATCGGCTGGTAAACATCAATGGCAGCTCGGGGTTGGATGAAAGAGACCACGGGCTGTCTTTAGGCATTAAAGATATTTTGGTGCGGTTGAAGGTAGTGTGTGTGAAATGTTGGATTTTTGTGACGAAGTTTGGATATTTGATGAGTGTCATCATCTTTATTTGGATATGAATTGCTGCACACAAGGATGATACTTTAAAGTTATAATAATATATAAGATTCTGGTCACGTCAGGAATGCAGAAATGAAGGATATTAAAACTTATGTTTGAAACTTCACAAAAAATATATAAAAACATACGTTAGGTAATTTGTTTCAACTAAGTGCCGCACTACTGTATGCAAAAATAACTAAATTGTATTTAAATCAAAATACTAATTGATGAACTTTTATTTAAAATCCCAATTGTAATTTGTAATGACATAACTGTTAAAATTCCCTGTTATTGTTGATATAAATCGTATATCAATATATTTAACTTCCAAGCAATATAAAATTTATATTCCGATAAATGACCATTTACTTTGATGGCTAATGAAAATTGACCTTCCTCTGCAGTTTGGAGCATTGCCAAGTTAAATATAATGAACCCCAATCGTTAATAACCTTTCAATATCATTTGTCACAAGCACCGATCGTGCATGAAGATCAAAAGACTATGAAACAATTGCTTAACAAAAAGAAAGATACCGTTTTATTGCACACAATTCTACGATTGTGTATTTTTATATCAACAAAAACGCGTGATTTACGGGTCAATTCTTTGAACGTGTCACCCACCGAATCAAAGTAGTCTCCCCCGCTACACAGAAGTTACTTTTGGTCATCCATCATTAAAAAACAATGTGCTCAAATTATTCTTGTGTTCTCTCGTCCGATTGTTTTTATCGTCAAACTGGATAGGCTTATAAACGAGTCAACAAGGTCGGTCCTTTCTGCTGCATGAACGTCTCACATCGTTCTCTGGAAGAAACTTTTGGATTATTTTGAGTGTTGAACTCTTGGAAACAGTCGTGATATCAACGGTTATTATTTAACTGCCCATTTACGACAGAAATTTTTAGTTGTGAACATCAGTTGTCATAAGTAAAGTAAAATGAACCCCTACTCTTTATTGTTGTAAAGATAAATATATTTACAGTGAAGCATCTGGTTTGTAACAGATGGCATCTGTGTTCAAATTTGTCTTGGTTGTCTAATATTTTTTAACTGTCAAACGTAACGCATATATGAAAAAATATTGGATTAAAACCAAGAATTGGATTAATAACGCCGTCCTGTGTTTTTGAACGAAGATTCTCCATAGCGTTCTGAAAAAGTATACATTCTTGACTGTTCTTAATCCTAATTTGCAATGGAAAAATTTGCTATAACCTACTGATGTAAATTTCTAGTGCACTGTGTGATCAGATGAATCTTTTATCAGCGCATATACTTCAAGTGACAAATTGAAAGTTCCGCATCCCACCATAGTGTTGTCGGAAGATCTACTTTCAGATGCAATTTCACTTATCAACTCAAATAAAAACATCGTGTCTGGTAAATCTCAGAACTCAGGATTACGCTCGTTTCCATGGATACCTTTCATCCTTGAATCTATCCTAACAGGTGCACACGGAATGAAGAGAAATGGATAGCAATCGTTCAGAGAGAAAGGTAAGGTTTTTTTAGCTGCTGTAAATTTCTTTTGTCTCTGTGCTGGGGCTTCGATGTTCCAGCAGAGATTGCGATAAGATTTCTCTTGGGGGAGAAGGAGGGGAGTTGCTTTGTTGTTTTGTGTTATGTATATATATGGGGGAACAGAGATAGATGTTCGTGTTTCGTTTTTTTATGTTTTGGGAATTTGCATGTAAATGTCTCGTGCTCCTAGAAATGGTTAGAAAAACATCGTTTGAAGGAGAGTTTTACGCTATGAAGTAAAGGTTGTGGAAGCAACTTTTAAGAAAATTTACTTATTAAAAAAATGAAAGTAGATTCAAATGTATTTATTCTGAGATAAGTAAGAATTTAATTGGATCTCGGCTTGTAACTTTAGTCACTTTTTATAGCTTAGGTTGTTTTAAATTTAAAAAGTAACAATTGTTTTGCATTTTTTTAACTAGCAAATTCATACCCGTACTTCGCACGGATTAAAAAAAATATCAAATCAATCCGTTTATGTGTACCATATAACATGTTATTAAATCCCGTTTCATTGCTTTAAAATTCCAAAACCAAAAATACGCTGTAAAATTCACTCATAAATGTCATCACAATTCCCTCATAAATACATAAACCTTGCAACTCATTTGGTGATTTTTGGGAAATAATTTGACGAGAAAATAGATATAGCTACAAATACACCCATTATACAGCTCTAACACAATGACCTTCGAACAACCAACCAGCTTATAAATTACTTATAAAAAAACATTTAACAAATGCATTTGGCGAGTTTTAGTTAATAATTTATCGAAATTGGCAACGTATTTGGATAAAAAATAAAGAGATGAAACCCTAATATAGTACAGCTCTAGTGCGATGGTCTTTATTAACCATAATAGTTCAGTAATAGCTTAACTATACATTTATTGCTTAAATATGCATATTTGCAATCAACAGAAATATCAATGAAGAAATCATCACCTAAAACCACAATAAATCCTGGAATAGAGACTGGACGGAATTGCATCACTTGAAACATGTCATTTATTTTCAAACAAAGAATTTAGCCTCTGAAGTTAATGGCAACAGAATAAAATAAAAATTTTCAATTTTAATTATTTTCGTTAAAAGTTTTTTTTCAGCAGATGGCATCAGGAAAGTAAAAAAATTACCAGATTTGGGCAAAAGTGGTGTAGTTTTTTCAGAAAATTCAAATTTTCTCCAAAAATAGAATATTTTGAGCTCTTGAAAGTTCAAAATCTGTAACTTAATCATAAGCTTAGCTTTTTTGAAAAGTTACGAGTCAAACAAATGTCTCGTTTTTTAATCTTTAAGACACACACATACACACAAAACAAAACTTCATTTTTATTATTACAGATTGCTCATTCAGACGCAGTATGACATTAGTTTCTCCTTGCGTCTGTAAACCCGAACATACTTCATCTGTTTAGAATAAGTTGATAATAAGTTTTAAGCATAAAAACTACAGTCCTTTTCAAAATATAATTTTGTTCATAGGTTATTTGATTTATTCAAAATGGTATTTAAAATATTTCGTTTACTGTATATAACCACTTGTGTGTGTTATAAGTTATTAAAATTAACTTTAATTATGTATTATATCACTAAATGTATCGCTACAGTACAGTAAAAATATGCTAACTATTACAATTAATGTATGTTCATATGTCTAATTAAGAGTATTTATGTGCTTAGCAGCTAAAATAAATTTTGTTTGATTTTTATAAGTCTGGTATGGTATGGTACATATATATTCCACCTTGTGTGCTTGTTCAGAGAACCGCTTATAAGCTTTCGTCAAGTGAAACAGACACAGAAAGAATTTTTACTGTCACAAATAAATGAATAACACATAGACAAATAACACCATTTATTGACGGTCACAAACACCCAGACCTGAAATGGATTCGAACCCAACCCCAGCAGCTCCAAAGGCTAGAGTCCTAACGATTGCGCCACCGGGGCGGCTTTATAAACTCTTAAAACAAACGAGCGATTTTAACTCAGTCTGATTAATTTTCACTCCTCCAGTCTGGAAAATGCACTTCTCCTTTTGGAGTGGATCCTTTGTGTGTTAAACCTCCGACAGGATCACTCCAAACGAGTGATTTTAACTCAGTCTTTAATATTCATTCCCTTCCAGTGTCGAAAATGCACTTCTCCAACTGGAGTGGATTTCACTCTTTTGTTTTAAGAGTGTAAGTCTTCTTAATAAGTAAAATATTTGTTCCAAGTTTTGTTAGATCATGAACGAACACGTGAATCTTTTTGTACACTGCAAGAAAATCCCATTGAATTAATTATGACACCTAATAAGTTGCCAGGAAAATATGTTCCTTGTTGGAAATATGAATTCTTCTCTAGGGGAAATTATTAGCTGTACAATTAAGGTGCAACTTTTTATGTATACATTTAAGCGGGATTTTATATGTTTTTCTCTTGTTAGCAAAATCGTTGATTACAAATCTTAATTTAAATATTTAAATTATAAATGTGTGTAAAAGTTATTCTTTCTAAACTATCAACTATCTACATTATCTTTTAATTAAAATTGCAAGTAGTTGTTTCCATAAAAGGATGTTTAAATTTGAAATTATTCTTAGAAAGAAGCTTCTCGTGTTTTGTTCGTTTAAGCTCCGTTCTGAAGTTTTCCGTCTCTAGTTGTACTCGCATTTTAAAAACAAGAACTCAAACAAGTTAAACACATTCCTTAGACACAAAATAAATTTTTTAATATTTTTTTTTAATACTTATTTGAGGTAAATTAAATAAATGGGAGTTCAGTAACTTTTAAATTGACTACAACAATGTTGATTGTTTTTTTTCAAAACCATAACATTTCCTTCAACAACAGCCTCTCTTATAATCTTATACAGATTAAATGTATGGGTACAGTGTATGGTAAATGCGTTTTAAAACCTATTTCATCAAATTAATTGAAGGAAATGGCTTTACTTTAGCTTGCAATTTTGTCCAAATTAAATCTGAACGTTTAAAGAGTCTTTTGTGTTTCAATTGTTTAATTATATTTACACTCTAAAACTCAACACTATAATTTATTACGATTAAAACATGATAATGTACTGTTTAACTAAGTTAAGTATCCTTACATAGAATAGTTTTAGATTGAAATGACATCGTGCTAAGAATTGCGCTAACAAAACAATGAGAATACCACATCACAAATCACAGTCGCAAAGACATTTTGTAAAGAAAAAACTAACGAAAAAAGTGTATACAAAAGCAAGAGTTCATTCAAGTGGTAAAACATAAAAAAATACACAATAACGTGAGTTTCTAAATTAGTACGAAGCCCAATTTAAACTAGATTTATTTTTATCCGGTTAATTAAAGCCTATAGCAGTGAAATAGTATGGCAAAGGTGAACTTTTTTTTGTTCCGTTTCTTAAAAATTCTGTGATTTTAAATTTTGCTTAAATTTTCTTTTATTTTTTGGTCTCTCATGGTTTGAAGTTTTTTTATTAAAAATACTTTTTGGTACACTGGGACAGCCATGCTCGTTAAATCTGTGGAGCCCAAAGTCCCGACGGCGTCAGCGTACGATGTCGCTCGAAGTTCCGTTGGGTGCCCGCTCAGGTGTTGACCTCGTCACTTGACCTGGGTTCTAAATTACGAGGCGTTATTTTCTTGTTAAAGCTCCTTATGGAGGCTAGAAATAAGCAGCCGGAAACGATTACACTACACTATACAGTACTTTTTGTAGTATTTATATTAACTAGTTGTACTTTGAGTAATACTTTTACGACCAATTATAGAGGTGAGTGGGGGCTAATGTAATAAATTGCCAAAAGTGATGTAAAATATATTTTAAAGGGCACACTCTAGGCAGGATGGTACACAAATGCCCGTCAGGATGTACAGACAGACGAACAAAAATTTTGAAAACTAGGCATACGATATCATACCTTTCTTTTAAAAAATAATTTTTACGATACGACGAACAGAACTGAATTTTGAGCTGAGTACGGACAGACAGACGGATATCATTATCATGTCAATGGCTTACTTCTCAATTAAAAATAAATTCTTCCGTATTAACAAAGAGTGAAATAAGCTAAAAAAATATAAAGCATTTTAAATATTAAATAATATTTTTTGGAATAACGTTTACCAAGGAACCTTACAACCATACTTAAAAGAAAAATTTACTATTCAAAAAAAGGGAACACATTATTAAATTATTTGAATTAGTAAGTATAAATAATTTTTAATGGTATTTAATTGGGTCAAAAGTTCGATATTCCTATTAAGATTATTTAATATCATTTACGCACACACATGATATACCGTCAGTGCGGGTAACTTTGATACAAAATCATGGGGATTTTTTTTAAAAGAAGAAAAATAACACTACAAAAATGATTTGAACAATTACAAATCATTATGCATTTTAAGCATTGTACTTTTAGGAATAATTTTCAATCATTTATTTTATTTTATAAATTAAAAAAAATTAGTGTTAGTTTAAAAAGTTAGGACACACTTCGGATCCGGTAAGGAAACTTTGGACAAAGCTTTAAATACATAGGAAACGCACTTTTTAACGTCTTTAAAGACTGTGTTACCGAATTAGTTTAGTAATATTAAAATGTTTAAACATAAAAATAACCCAGTTATAAGATACATAGTTATTAAAAATTTAATATAACTTAACATTTGCATTGCAGTGCATCGTAGAAAGATATTGCACTATTAATACCTGTATTGATTGTCGAAGAAAAATAAACTTAATTTTAGAAGAAGAATTTAAAAATAATTTATTTTAAGAAGCAAGATTTAGTAACAAATATCTTTTTAAAAAAAGCAAGCAATTTTATTATAAAAAGTCAAACAATAATATATTCGTAATTAGAAATTGCTTACATTTTGACTTTAACGAACTTGAATGTTGTACGTTTCTTGTATTTTATTTTTATCCATTTAATGCTTAAAATCGTTTGATTTTTTTATAAAAGTTTTTTTAAGAAATGGGTTATCATAATAGTTAAGCAAAATACACTTTTACATGCAATTTTGGAAGGGCAAAGTTCCATTAAAGGAATATTTAAATTGTGGACCAAAGTTACCAGCATTCAGCGGCAAAAGTTTCTCAGTGGCCAATGGGGTTGTTTCATCAAGGATCTGGAAATAGCTCCAAGGTGTTGCTTTCCTTTCTCTCGAATTACTTTTGTTTATGTTAAGTTGGTGGGGTGGTAGATCTATATTCAGGTTAGTGTGCTTGGTCAGAACACGAACCTGATTATCTCGAACAACCAATCAACCAATCATGAAAAAAAGTAGTTCGAGAGAAAGGAAAACAAGTTCGCGGAGCTATTGCCAGATTCCCGTTGAACAACCCCATATTTAAATATAGCATGAAAAGTATATTTAACTTAGATTGAAACAAATGGTGTAATATCCAACCTCATAAATAAAGGAATATTATATAATATAGAGTGTTTCATATAGTTATTTTCAATATTTTTTTAGTTGCTCCAGACAAAAGTTGGAAGGAATTTTTTTTCATTAAATGCTCGTAAGAATATAAACGTCATTTGTAGTATTGCCAAAAATATAAATATTTTTTTACATGAAATGAAAAGCAATGTTTACACTTTTCCAAAAATGTTAAACAATTTAAGATATGATCATTTTATGATGGGAAATTAAGAAACAAATCTTTTTCCTACGTGTGGACCAAAGTTACCCTCCATGACCAAAGATACCTGCTTTGACGTTACTTAAGAGGTTAAAAAACAGCACATTAAAAATTAGGAATAGTTGTATGTACCAGAAAAAAAAGCAAGTGGGAAAATTTGAAGTTTTATTGAGCAAAATTAAAAATTTACGAATTCTTCAAAATCAATTCAAATTTCTTGGCATATGTTTTTTTAAACCAACTGTAATATCATATTGGTCTAGTTGAAATTAACTTACCTCTCAAATACCTTTTCCTGATCCCTCTATCTTCTAGATTTATTATGGAGTGTAAATGCACCATTATTTTTTCTTGATTAATATTTTCCTCGAACACTTTTCATATATAACTCCGATTAGGGCCGTAAGTTAAACTGCTTTCTTATCTAGAAGTTAATTAGAATTTCTGAGTTGCAGCATTTGGTATTTCATTGTTAACGAATTAGGAAGACTTACCTGTTTGTGACATATGAAGCGACAAGTTGCAAAATCTCATTAGCTGCATTTTGAAATCCTTTTAGTGACTTTAAAAATATACGTGAACCCTTTTTCTAGTATATTTATGTTTTTTTTTGCAATTTTAGTATTAAATGTTATTTTTTCGACGACGCCGTAGTATTTTTCTCCTTAAAGAGTTGGCAACACTATCCCCTTTGTCCTTAAAGTGTGGGTCTCAATGCGCGTCCTTTCGTTACTATGGGAGGTCACGTGATTTGCCAATCTAATACTTTAACTATAATATCTATGTTTTTTTTAACGAAAATTAAATTTTGAAATTTTTTTTAATGATTGAAGCTCTTCGAATTCGATTTTTTTCTTAAATAAATGTTGTGTGGAAGATAACAGATGAGATGCACAGTATGTCTAGTTTGGTTGGGCAGATGTGATAACCACTACACAACGGGTACACAAGTCTAGTTTATCCCTTATATCATATTGTTCTTATTCTATTTCGTTTTTAAATTTTATGGATTAATCTTTAAACAATTTAGAACTTTTTTCTATTTGTTTGTGAAAAATATGAGGATGATATTCTAAATTTCATATGATTTTTTTTACTCTAATGGGGCGGCTTTTCGAGAAATTTTGCTTTTTGCATATTCAGTAAATTCTCTTCAATTTTTATATTACTTTTATATTACTTTATGCAACAGTATATAACAGACATAAAGTATAGAATAATTTTTATCTGAAAATTTCAAAAGACATCATTTCTTTTATATCTCTAAAATTATTTTCTGCTACATGAAAAAATTGAAACCACATGTAAATGTTACGACCTCTTTAAAAAAAGATTTTTTTTTTCAAACTATGTGGAGTTGCAATCCAGAACAAGAATTTAATCGAAAACCTATTTATCTTTTCACCCTTGAAGCTATAGACCCTACCAACAAACTAGATAACTTAGGCAATAACAATATCAAATATAGTAATTTAATTCAATATTATTTAAAATCCTATTTTAAGTTTCCGAAACTATGTCAAGTAAGTCAAAGAGGATACGAATCAAAACACTTGTAAACAAGCATTTACATGATCATCCTTTGTCTCCAAGGTGTTTATATCCCATTGAAAATTGAAATTATTGTCTTTATTTTTAATAATTTAATAAAATTACTTACAAGGTTAACCATGGTCCTGTTTAAGGTAGGTCATGTCTCAAGAAGTCCTGATTTTGAACTGAAAGAGCATCCTCGAAATAAATGTGGTTTATTTTCGTGATAGTAAACAATGGATCTGAATTGATTTTTAGAATTCGTTTCAAATTTTGTTATTTTTTTTCTTCATCGGATGTTTTTTTTAAAAATAGTTTTAATATCTTTAACGTTCTCCTTGACCCATAAATTTGATTATTTTAATATTATCAACTGCAAAGGCTGTGATAATATAATTTATTACTCCTTTAAAATATAAAAAGTGAGAAGATTACGTAATTTATTAATTATTAATACGTTTATCCCTTTTAAAATTGATGTATATTTAGTATTAATATCCCTTTAATTGGAGTACACCAACGTAATTACCTTAGTTTTTCTATCTTCCAAAATTAAAAACATATAACTTATTTATTTTTTGCGGACATATTTGAAACTGTAGTAATGACATAACATAACAGTCGGGTTTTATTTGGCTTTTAAACACAATTTTTTCTCCTAATTAGGTTCACGAACTGCATTAATGTATTTCTGTAAAGTAAAGACAATTTAAAGTATCGACAAATTTCGAATTCTTTAAAATTCATAACCATACATAATATATATTTTTTCATTTTGTTACTGAGTAGAAAGTTTAATTTAAGAGATGATTTGATAAAAAAAAAATCGTAATACCTTTTTAATGACGATCTTTAAGACTCAGCTAATTGTTTTTATTTTACTAAGTGATAATGAGAAATAAATCCTACGTTCTCCCTTACCAAATTGCTAATTTTCTTTTCAATTTGCTAAATAAACTTCCAATTTAAATAATTTGCAATGTTTGCGCCCACAGATATGTAGGAGTTTTGTTTGTTCACGTTTTAACTTTAAAATACAAAATATTTGAATTTGAACACTGTTTTTAATGTTTCTCTAAGTACCTAATATATTAATGCAAATATATTTATTTTTAAATTGCATTAAGTTATTTATGAACACTTCACAAGTAATAATACTTTAGAATACTTATATATCCTACTGATGTGAAAAAGGTGACACATTTTAAATCATACAAGTAGGGTAATTATGAGACAGATTCGGGTTACTCATTCTAACTTTATTTTATTATTTTTCAAATATTTTAATACTATTCCAATAAAGCTTATATTATCTTAATACATTTTTGTGGAATCTCAAATTGCTTAAGACAGCATGATGTATAATTTCTTTAATAAATTAAAATGAAAAACAAAGTGCTGCCTATTTCTAGCTATATAGTAAACCTCCCTTTTTTTCTGTTTACTTAAGAAATATTGCTATATGTGTTCATGCTGTTAAATAATTTAAAATGTGCTTAATTTTATCTATATTTTACTAATCATTATTTTGACGTTGAACACTTTTAGAATACATAAATGTGTCGGTCAAAATAAATTAAATTTAAGATTCAAAACACTGGCTTGTTCTTGAAAAATATTTGTATGTGCTTTAACTCCAACCTACTTTGTTTCAAAATATTTTCTTTACCTTAATGCATCTCTTTTTTCTAGGTCTTTCTCTCAACTCTAGGAGTTGAACCGCGGACCATAAATCCGGAGCTATTTACAAACGCTGTTTCTAACAACTCCACTTCCTTGCCACCGATACAAACGGAATTTGTTCCAATTCCGGGAAAAGACACCGTCCTTGGCGATGAAGAAAGGCGTGATTTAGTAGACGACACCACCGGTGACACCGTAACACCTAACCCTGGAAGAAGAAGAAAGTGGCCCAGAGAAGATCCAACTGAAAAGGAAAGTGTAGCTGAAGATCTCCAATCCCACCCTAACAACCATAACGACAGCCGACGAGCTAACGAGCCATCTGAAGAGATTACCGACCATTTGTGTCGACGTTTTCCGGGATTATGTCGGCTGTTTGTTGATGACCGTTCAGAGCAGAACAATCGCCATGGAAATGATGCCGAAATAACTGACTTCAGGGAAAGTGGTCTTTGTCCAGAGAGGATTTGGGATAATGCTTTGAGAAATGGCTTACATAGCCAAACACGTGCCGCCGTCATTATTAAGGACTCATACGAAGACAGATACAATATTTCCTGCATAGATCTGCCTTGGCTATTGAGGAAGGATATTATGTATTCTAAACATAATGGGCATGTTCTATTGAGCAAACGGATATCAGAACACGTAACTAATGCAGTGTCCGAAACCGTTTTTCCAACAATCAACACCAACGACATTATCTGTAACCAATTATTTTCATTTCTAATGCACAAAGTTAACATTAGTACCAAATCAGGAAGTCTAATGACTTGTAATTTTAATTTTGATTCATATTTTGAAACAACTGATAATCAGAAGATGAGTCAAACTAATATTATGTGTGATTCCTGTTTAAAAGTCAATTCGGATAAAATTGTTAGAAGAACTAACACGAATTTCTATTGGAAGCTAAATAATAATTCTCAAGTGTTTTTGCCTTTTCAACTAGTGGACTTTCTGTGGAGCAAGTGTGGAATAATATTCATCATTAAGGTAAGAGAATTTTTTATTTTCTTTCCTTTTATACAAGCCTCTAATAATTATTATTTCAGCTGTGAAAAATAAAATGTAAAGAATGCAAAATAAAGACAATTTTTCAAACAAAGGTTAGCGCTACCAGGTGTTCATAGATCTAAAAGTTAATGCACTTTTAGTTGTTTCATGCATGCATAAATGACATAATAAGGCGTTATTTAAATAGTTTTTAGATTAAACGTAGGAAATCAACATGAAACAAAATTGTTTTGCCAATTAAATATAGTTTATTCCCAGTAACCCAATCTCTTGGGCTAAAAAAGGTATGTCTTAAACAATCGTTTGGATAACTTAAAAAAAACTTTTTTAGGCTGCTTTATTTTTATTTGAAATTTGGATGGATTTCCAAGGTGATACATCACGATTAAAGCATTAATGGAGAAGTATAAAATGCTTTTTTAAGTTCTTCAATCTATCTCGTTTTCTCATCCTACGCTGTGGGAAGTGTTTTGAAATTCGCGGTTGTCATGCTGCCATGCTTTCTGTGGGTTTTCAACAGTCGGGAGTTGTAAAAGAAAAAGAAAAACCAACATTAATTCGCGGAAGAAGAAGAACGTTTATTTATATTGTACCCGCTCATTTGTAACATTTACAGAACACAGATATCTAACGTTGTGGGCTATTAATCTATCAATTTATATACTTTTAGCGAGTGTTGTATATCTTCATTATATTGTTATGTTAGAAGCAATTTTTACTGCTATAGATAATTAATTCTGTAATTAAGATACTTAATTTAAAGAATGTTTTGTTTGGTCGGGAAGCACACTCGTTTTAAAACTGTACCAATTAGTTCATTTTTATTCTACGTAATTGCAAAATATAGCATAATTCATAATCTTTGAACTATCCAGAATATTAAAAATTATTTTTATGACGCTAGTTTAAATTGACAGATAAGAAGATGGTTTAATGACAGACAAGAACAGTTACAGAAAACAGCAATTCTTTACAAAAAAAATGAGGGTTCCATATTCGAAACAAATAGCCCACCATTTTGTTCTGCTTTCTTCAAAAGCATTCCCTCGGAACTACGGATGGTTGGTGTGGATTCAAAGAGAAAAAAAATCCGTTCATAATTTTTTCCTGTGGTGTAAAATTGATTTTTTTTTGTAAGTGTTAGTGTATACAAGGTTTCCGTTAATTTTTAGTGGGGATTAAAGTATTAAATTACGGGAATATAGGGTCGAGAACAAAGTTAGGGTAGTTAAAGTAAGATGACGCTAGAACAGTTTTTATTTTTCATATATTTTATTAAATTCCAATTGTAACTACAGTATTTGAAGTATGTATTTCTTGTTTAATAGGCTTTTTTTTAACTTTTTACTAAAACTTAGGAGAGAAATTGAACCTTTTTTTTAAATCATATTACGATAATTTCTGCTATCATTTGCTTTTGTATTAAACATTCACCTTGTTTAAAAATGTAAATGTTTACTGCTTTGCACTCGAAAATGGAAATCTGTTGAATACACATCACACATTTTACCAGACATTCTTTAAAAAATCCTGGGACTATTTTTTAAAAGAATTTATAAAAATAATTAGTTGAAAGTATTAAATCTTAATTGAATTTCTGATAGGCTTTTGAGCTTTGAACTTTACATAAGTTAAAATTTAAGGAAATCAGAACATAATAGTAATTAGTTACATAAGTACACTATTTAATTATATTTATGTGAATAAATTTATAATTTAATATTCGAGATTTTAACTCTTAATTTTTATAGTAGAAGGATAATTCTATAAAATTGATAACATTACTTTTTAAAAAAAAATTAAAACATGTTTGGATACGTGTAATATCCTGACATCAATTATGCATACTTACTGCCAAAAAGCAATTTTCCATTTCTTTCATGCATCTTAATTTGAATTGTAATGTACTATTTATGTAAAGCGAAGGTTTTTTTTTTTTGACTGAATAGGCTTATAACTGAATAGGCAACTACGAGAACAAAGTTTTTTAAAATGGTGCACATTTCGAGTAAATTCTAGGACAGTTTTTAATTTTTTTCATTCTATGATTTAAAAAAGAAACATCGTTTTTCAAAATTCTTGACTCTAAAAATACTCATTAACATCAAACGTTTAAATTTTATTACCACTCTTAAATTTCTATTGGCTAATAAGTGCTTTCTGGTATATCTTTATTATGAAATAATGTGTTTTTCTTTTGTTTATAAGTTTGCAAAGTTATAAGTGGGCACTGATTATATATATGGGCTTAATAGTTTGTAATAGAAGTTCAAATGCACGTATGTATTTATATTTACGACATACTAAAATTTATAAGTGCATAAAACAATTCAAGTATGTTTATTTAATTTTAAATTAAGAAGTTCGTAAATATTCATTATTTGGCGTATGTTTTTCAGTAATTGACATCATATCACATCAGTATGTTTGATATTTTAAGATTAAAACCTGAATCAAATTAATTCGTCCTAAAACTCGTTCCTTACCATAAAATTATTTAAAGAAAACTTACACTAAAGAACACATTGAAAAAACAAAAAAAGGTTTTAGAATGTTTATACTAATATCTAAGCAAAGTTAAACAGAACAAAAATGATATTAAATTTTTTAAAATACCTCAAAATTCCTAACACAAAGCACTTGTCCCCGCAAATCATTTCATTATATATGGTATCTTAATGTTAAGAGATGTAATGTGAGTGAGTTTCAGAACAAATTTTTTTTAAATAATCTTATCTGCACTTAATTTGCTTAAAACCATTTTTTATTTTCCCATTTTAGTTAACAAAACTGGAACACATTCTTTGTGGAGTAATAAAATAATTGGGTATTTTGTTTTAAAAGAAAAAAACTTTAAGACCTTTATGATTGCACGTGAACTTCAACTAACCTTACACCACTTTTTTGCTGATTTTTTATAATAATGTATTTTTAAAACTTCCCTCATTTCTGTTCCTCATTGGTTGGTTAGTAGACATATATTTTCAGGCTTGTCTGCTTGTTCAGAGACCCGCTTATAAACCTTCGTCAAGTAAGACAGACACAACACACATGCGCACACACCCAAGCGACAGATGTTGCCATCTATCGCACGCCATCTCCACAATTTAAACATGTCTTTACAGGGGAGTAAAAAAGCCTCCAAGCCTCCAGGGACCTGTAACCGTGAAAAATTGCACAATGACCGCCCACAGGACTTTCGGACCTAAGAGACTTAACGAGCACGTACTCCGCATATACTCGACAAACACAAACATCCAAGCCTTATTGGGATTCGAGCCCGGACCCAGAAGCTCCAAAGGCTAGCACCCTAACCTTCCCTAAAGGCTTCCCTAACCATTGCGCCGCCGGGTCTACTCTGTTCCTCCTTCCTCACTTATTAATTTTCAACGATCACAAACCTAAACAAAACACTATCTAGTATTTTTAATAAAAAATTCATGCATCATTATAATTTTTTCCCATGAAAAAACCAAGCGAACATCTTCTTGGTTGTCAACTCTCTTTTTTTACACTTAAATTGGCAATTATTTTAGCTTGTTAGAAAAATTTATCTTGAAAATCCAAACCTTGAAGATATAATAAATATTGATGAATTGACCTTAGATGTAATCTGAGACTTTGCTTGATCTATCGATACAACCCTTTACTTTGTTTATTCTTAAAACGATTAAATTCCGTCCTTTAATTTTTTTTATATGTTGGACAGTTTTCGTTTATTATCATTAAATTAAATAAAGATAAAATAAAATAACCTTTAAATCCGTTTTTTAAAATTTATTTGGTTTTCTACTTGGACTTTCCCTCTTTGTGTCAGTAAAAATTCTGTATGTGTCTTTTTTACCTGACGAAGGTTTATAAGCGTGTCTCTCATCAAGCAAAAACCGGAAAATACACATGTACCATACTACCTACCTAACTAGTACCTTGTTTTCACTTCATGAAATTTAAATTAAAAATTTTAATAAAAAATTAATTTTCAATTTTTTTAAGATAATTTTTCTGTTGTTGAAGATTATAAAGGGCTCATCTACGCCTCAAAATTTAATAAAAGTATGATTTTTTTTTTAAAAATTAATGTGTTGCTGGGAAAACTGACTGTCAGGTGATGGGGAATGTACCCCTCAGAGGGTTAACTTTGAGCGCTTTCCATATGATATCGTAATTTCAATAACAAAGCCATGAATTCACAAAAACACAGGGATGAAAAAAGCAGAAATTGCTAAACCATGTTGCTAAGAGCCACTTAAGGGGGTCTGGCACCTCCATAGAAGCCCATGTTAAATTGTCCAACTTTGGGGGCATCTCAAGAATTAACTAATTAATATATCCATTTCAAATTTTCACAGTTTCATCTATAGACATTTTTAAGTATTTTAACACAAGATTATTTTAAAAAACTAAAAACTAGATTAAATATGAATTGTTTTAAATATCGTTGAAGAATGTCAATATTTTTAACCTAAAAGATTTTTTTTTAAAGTTAAAACTTTACAGACTATTCCCTGCGTTAAAATGTTTAAATATACTTGTGAATTACACATAAAAAAATTCAAGTATTTAAATGAATAGCATTTTTAGTTATGTGCCCCCAAACATTCACATGATTCAAAAATTTTAAAACCGAGAAAAACCAATTTAAAGTTTTTATTGTTAACCCATTTCCTTACGAAGGATTTTTGCTTCCTCGTAATATTTGATTGGAATAACATTATCGAATCCTTAGTCGTTCGGCCGTTCTGGGCCGTTTCACTAAAGAAAGGGTAAAATAAAATTGCCTTTAATGTCAAAAATATTTTTCCAATCGTCTTACATCTTTGTGACATTATTAATAAAGGTTGATATAGTATTTTAAGCCACTAATTTTTTTTTTTAATTTTTTCAATGATTTTGAGGTGCCAGACCCCCTTAACCCTAGAATTTAGCACATTCTTTATTTGGTAATGGTAATGTAATCGCTTCCGGCTGCCTATTTCTAGCCTCCATTAGTAGCTGTAACTCAGCCAATAACGCCTCCTAATTTAGAACCCTGCTCAAGTGACGAGGTCGACACCTGAGCGGACACCCAACGTAACGACAACGTACGCTGATGACGTCGGGACTTTGGACTCCACAGAATTAACGAGCACGCCTGTTTCAGTGTACTCGGGCCCATCCGTCACGAGTTGGATTTTTCTACTTTTTCCAGTACACTCTTAAAACAAAAGAGTGAAATCCACTCCAGTTGGAGAAGTGCATTTTCGACACCCTAAAGGCATGCATATTTTCTCAGACTGAGTTAAAATCACTCGTTTGGAGTGATCCTGTCGGAGGTTTAACTCACAAAAGGATCCAGTCCAAAAGGAGAAGTGCATTTTCCAGTCTGGAGGAGTGAAATCCACTCAGACTGAGGTAAATTGGGAGTGTTTGTTTTAAGAGTGTACAGATATCCGATTTATAGGATGACTGGCAGTAGGCAGGATTCGAACCTGAGAAGGATGAATCTAGAGGCTGATGCCTTAACTACTCGGCCACGGACGGGCCTCATTATTCATTATTGGACCATCGACATATTATAATGAACGAATGTAACAGCCCCATCTACAGAGATTCACAGTTATTGCACCCCACAAACAAACCCAAGGCAGCTAACTCGTCTAAACTAATAAGGTCACGCCGTTTAACAATTTCTTTTTCAAACAAACAAACTATGCTCCGCCTCGTTTGAATAGTCAACATCCTTTCAAGATGGGGAATCTATACCCCGAGATTATGAGGATATCTAAGTTATATCACACAATGTTATGCACTAGTAGATTTATGTGCACATGAACACGGGGAAAAAAAGTTTAAAGCCGTTCAAATTACAATCTCTAGTTATATACAAAATTAGATAACGTTTTAACAAAACTAACTTTTAAGTCTGCTATACCTTTTTAAGTTTTGGTATAAAATATAGTATGAACTTTGTAACTTTTCAAGTGACCATGGCGAAATGCAGTGAAAGTTCACACTCAGATCAGCAACCAGATTTTTTTATAAGTATGTACTGAATTAATGGCAATGAATGTATAGCTATTGCGTTATGTGTAATTTTATCTTCGGGGCCCGAATGGCCGAGTGGTTAGCATCGCAGGCCAGCAGTCTGCACGCTGTAACGAGTGCGGATTCGATTCCCGCCTTTGCCCTGGGTGTACTTCCTTTCTCTGTGACAGTAAAAATTCTTTCTGTGTCGGTCTTACTTGACGAAGACTTATAGCGGGTCTCTGAATAAGCACACAAGGCTGGAATATATATGTGTACCCTACCCTACCCTACATTGATCTACACATAATACTGAAAGTATCTCTATCAGTGCTAACGGATCTCCAATTGTACTACCAGTCGGACTCCAACAAGATGAGGAGATTATGCACATTAGCAAAATATTTAGTTGCTCTACGACAAATTTCGCACTTTTACCCCAAATATAAGAGAGTTAAAGTTCTAAATCAGCATGACTGAATCATTAAAAGGAGCCATAAACCAACCTTCAAAGTTGGCTAAAGAATTAAATAGTTGTCTCCAAGTATCTGGCATAGGTTGAATTTTTTTTAAAGCATATCTATTTATTTATCCTAATTTTTTTTTGTCTATCCAGTATATAGATATTATAGGTCGCTTACCCCTCGGTGGCCGAAAGGTATAAGCGACGAGCCTAACACAGAGAAGGTTCTTGGTTCTGTCCTTGTCTTAGCCATACTATAGACGTATTCGTGCTGGTAGAAAAAATCCTCTAAAATTCACCGGGGTGCCCGAGTACACTGCGATATACGTGCTCGTTAAATCTGGGGAGTCGAAAGTCCCGACGGCGTTAGCGTACGATGTCGCTCGAAGTTCTGTTGAGTGCCAGCTCAGGTGTCGACTTCGTCACTTGACCAGGGTTCTGAATTACGCAGCGTAATTGGCTGTGTTAAAGCTCCTTAAAGGAGGCTAGAAATAGGCAGCCGGAATCGATTACATTACCCATAACAGGTCACTGGGTTCACGTTGTTGCGTTGATGTGACGGCGAGAAGGTGGGTGGAGGATATTGATGATAAAAGACTGGTGTGTTATGGGTGAGATCTTTAAAAAATAATAATAAGTAAACTTGGATAAAATGTGGTGTTTTGGAAGTTCTGACGGCTATACATTTATATGTATAAACTTGGTTATTTCCGAAGATAATTATGACAATGACAGGTATTTATTTAAGAAGCTTTTTCCGCAAAACTTAGTGTTTGTGTTGCTAAGAAAAATAAAATGCTTTAAATTGTTTTTTTTTTACTTTAATATGTATGTTAGTTAATACTTAACTATTGTGTTCGGCCTGCTACCTGGGAAGCTTGGTTAAAATATAACAAAACTGCTAAAATAATAATACATACAACCTTTACTTTCCCACCCTCTCCTATCATATCTATGGAAACAAAATATTTTATTCATACATCCAACAACCTCATATTGTCTTTTATTTGTCTTCCAGAACTGTACTACGGAGGTATTCCCACGGTCCTATCACCCCATCGACTTGGAAGCAAGTGGAGTGGTCTGTCAACTCCAACGTCGTAGTCTAACTCAGTTACCCGACTCAAACCATGCATTGAGTCACCAAGGGCTGCTTTTAGAAGTGCCGGTAAGTGAGACAATTTATGCGTCAAAAGCTTTTTTTTTCTGCTTCCTTTTTGTAAGGCTTATTCTTATGGTGAAGTTGAGGCTTACAATCGACGGGGGTGTTACGTGTTGGGAAGGGGTTATAGAGTGCCTCGTAAGAGTAAGTCGCGTAAAGAAAACTTCGAATACAAATTTGGAAGTTAAATAAAGCTTTTAGTTCTTTATGCGGATTGAAAATGTACTTGTATCGACTGGCGGTAGAGAAATATACTTACATCTTATTATTAGAAATTTACTTAAATATTTTCAAAATGCTGGGAGTTTAATTATGGAATAAATTGTTGTTAAAGGTACTGTTAAATTTTTTGGGTTAATTTCCACCATCCGGTGCATTTGTCGCCAAGGGATTTGGCGTTTTTTGTAGCAAGCGATAAACAATTTTATTTGGTGATACGGCGAAAAATCTTTTCGTCCAATTAGCGGCGCTGGTAATACTTGCGCGGAATTGTGGGTAAGAAGCCCGGATGATGTGCGCGCACAATGGAATTATTTTGTTCTTAATTTATTTTTTCGTCCAACTAACGACGCTGTTGATACTTGCGAGCGATGAATTGTGGGTAAAGTTGCGCGCGCATCGGAATTGCGGTTACGGTTACTCTGAATATCTGGTTTTGGTTATTATATTTCAGTTATTTTTTATTCTGAATATTTTGTCGATTCGAAGAGGGCCGGTCTGCTAGCTGCCGGGGGCCCCAAACAAAATTTTATGCTTTCAACAGACTCTTCAATATTGCCTGATGTAGGATACTGATGTTTTTTTAGAGAAAAAAAAAATTGCCCGGGGCCCCAAACGAGTGTTTAGGCTTTCAATGGGCCCTACAATACTGCCCGATGTAGGATACTGATGTTTTTTTAGAGAAACAAAAAAAATGCCCGGGGCCCCAAACGGGTGTTTAGGCTTATTTCAATGGGCCCTACAATACTGCCCGATGTTGGATACTGATGTTTTTTTAGAGAAAAAAAAAATTGCCCGGGGCCCCAAACGAGTGTTTAGGATTTCAATGGGCCCTACAATACTGCCCGATGTAGGATACTGATGTTTTTTTAGAGAAACAAAAAAATTGCCCGGGGCCCCAAACGGGTATTTCGGCTTTCAATGGGCCCTACAATACTGCCCGATGTTCGATACTGATGTTTTTTTAGAGAAAAAAAAATTGCCCGGGGCCCCAAACGGGTATTTCGGCTTTCAATGGGCCCTACAATACTGCCCGATGTAGGATACTGATGTTTTTTTAGAGAAAAAAAAATTGCCCGGGGTCCCAAACGAGTGTTTAGGCTTTCAATGGGCCCTACAATACTGCCCGATGTAGGATACTGATGTTTTTTTAGAGAAACAAAAAAATTGCCCGGGGCCCCAAACGGGTGCGTACTGGATTGCCACTCGCGTAGCTCTAAAGCGACGAAAATTAAAACTAAACTAAACTGAGTACGGGATAGCCACTTGTGTAGCTTTAGTACGGCGTTAATTCAAACCAAAGTGGATTGCCAATCGTGCAGCTCTATTGCGACGTTAATTCCAACTAGACTGGATGTTTGGGTTTGACCTGGGAGAAAAAAATGATTTCCAACTCTCCCGTAGCTTTCCGCGATCCATTAACTTTAGAGATCAGTGAAAGAAACTAGGGTTGCATCGGCGTAAAGGAATCTGGCAATGATAAAGCTCGCGAATTTCGCCAAGAATTTGTTGTTTTTCGACAAGCGCCAAGCTGCACCGAATCCTGGAAATTTACCATTTTTTGTATCAGGGAAACCGCTGGGTAATTGCAAAAGTGTGTGTTCTTTTTGGCTTGTTTGTTGGAATTATAATCTCCTTTGAGTTAATCAAGGGCTATAGGAGATATGATTCGTAATTGTTTCATACATTACTAATTATTATTAGCTTGTATTAAACATGTGCTTAAAACGTTATAGCGCAGTTTATTTTGCTATATTTTAAAGTTTTAGTACACGATTGAATAACTTAATTTTAATGTCAGATCTCTAACGCAGTAAATTGGCACTTTTTTCAATATTGATTCTACAAGTTTTATATATACACTACAAGCATTACATTTCCTGCTGGACTTCAACGCAGTCTTCTTTAATGTAGGAAATACATTCAATTGCAGTTACTATGACAATATATTTACACAAAGTACTTAAGTTTCTTATATACTTTTCTTGAAACCTGTCCGCCGATAGCCCTCATGACATCAATCCAACCTGGATAGCAAAAAAAAAGAGATAACAGGCCTATTTATCGAAACGGTGTAAACATTGAGTGTGTTTGGTGATAAACTGGTAACTCGTTTGTTACTATGTCTTCTCAAAGTATCGCGAATTGACTATAATTCCCAGAAAGTTTCCCAGTAGCACCAAATACATTTTAAAAATAACAGTATTTTTCTTTGTATTTTTAAAAATCGTTCAATTCGTTCCTGCAAGTTCAATAAATCTGCCGTTCCTTGCTATAGAGGTCATTTTAGCATGTTATTCATCAATCTCAATACCTGCTGCCTTGAAGTTGTATGTTCTTCGAAGATTTATCGAATTGAATCAGGAATTCTAGTTTGCAAGGAAACAGATGTTTCTCATAGACACGTTATTGTCAAAGTTCATTTTAACTGTGCTTTGTGCACATCGCAGTTAGCTCAATTACTGATATGAAAAAAGATTATATTTTAAGATATAAATAAAATTTCAACAATATTTCTGCCAACTTAAGTTTTAAAAACAATTAAATTGATTGCTTATGCTTAGGTAATTAGAAAAATGAACACATGAATTTATTATGATGTTTGAAGTAACACACTCGGTTTTCTTAAGACAGTCACGGACTTTTCTATCTTTCTCACGCGGTCCAAATTTGTTTTAACCTCTGAATAAAATTGTCACTAGAAATTATGTAAGGCTTCATTTATTATAAATCTTTTCCAGTTTGAATAATTCCTAAAATCTTGTTATTTTTATTTTAAAACAAAATAGCCCCAAGTCCAAACCAGACCACTAATAAAATAATTGAAGAGCTTAGTGGGAGAACGTGCTAGGTGGCAATTTTGAAAAAAAAATTCTCAATTTGTGTCAATGGACATAATACTAACTTCTTAAACGATAACAAGTTTTCTCTTTTTCATATACTTTAAGTTAGGTGTATTTTTTAGGCTTTACAGGTACCGTTTTCAACAGATCTGAGTGCAAACGAAAACTTAAAAGCTCATTTTCTAGTTTTTACCTTTTTGTCACTTATCACGTTTTTCTACTGAGCACTTCACTTTACAGAAATAAAATAAAATTCTACCTTCTTTTATTGACTATGACATCTACACCTGCTTTATTTTATCGAAAATTTTATTAAGTCGTCCGATAAGTACTTTAAACTCGTGTACCACATTTGAGGTCTTCTAGGTCTTTTAGTTCGATTTGTAGAGGGTTTCAGAGGGACAGGCAGCAAAATGCTTAAAAACCCCTTTTATAGAATTAGCATCCTCCAAAACGTGAAGAAACACAAAATTTCCATTTTGGATTTCCGACCCTATCATGCTGCTACTACAATTTAATTAGATTTCTTAGATTATAATTGAAAAAAAATATATAATCATCATATGTCGAAAACATATATTCGTGGATTTGCTCCAAATCCGATTCAACGTACAAAACCAAGTTAATCCAACAAAAATCTATTTTACACTTCCTGCCAACCTAACTTGGGTAATAAACAAATAGTAAAAAGGCAGGGGGAAAGCGCGATTTGTCTGTTAGTTGGAAACTCTTGTAAGATAATAGTTACATACAAAATGATCCTAATGCAATTTAACCAAAATTCACTTTTCATTCTAATAAAATTACGGAATTTTCACAAATAATATTCAGATCTTAAATGAATCTAAGGTTTTAAACATGTTTTCTGGATGGATTAACAAATAATTTATGGAACTCTTTACATCCGCGGAAGGATCTTCTCCATAAGGGCTGGGGAGCCCAGTCGGTTAGGCACTCGCCTAGCGTGCGAAAGTCCCAGGTTCGGGTCCGGGCATCGCCAAAATAGCTGCCGACCTATTAACGGCCCGTGCAGCCAAAACTGTCCGACAAATAATACCCGTGTAAGGGAGTGCACATTATATATCCTTCAAAGTCCTAACGCTGCGTACGATGTCGCTCTTAACGGTTGTGTTGGGTGCCTATTCAGGTGTCAGCTCGCCACTTGACTGTGGTTCTAAAATACGACGCCCGCCGCTAATAGCCCTCGTGTAGCTCTAGTGCGACCATAAATAAAACCTAACCTAACCCCACTTAGGCTGGCAAGGAGTGTAAACTTGCGTTATTTCGACTCAAATAAATATGAATAGGCGAAGAAAATGCAAGGATCCATCTCCAGAAGGACTAACGAGGTTGTCCTAATGCAGAACTTCCCAGCGGGTTTCCGCGATTCCCTGGAGTTATGTTGATGGAAAATAAGTCTGATTTTGACAGCCTACACATTGCAAAATCTAATTGGGAGCACCATAGTCCGGGTAAATGCTTTGTCCGACGGAAAGAAAAGCTTTGTAGTTGAAAGTTCTTTTGAATTTTGTGAATGCTTTCATCTATTTCAAGGAGCGGGTATTTTTGTACCCTAAGAACTCGGTTGTCATGGGAACATTTCTAAAGTAAAGAACGTATTATATATTTTCAAATATATGTATATTTGCATTCAGTTATTGGGTTTTTATTTGGTTTAATTTTTACGTAGTTTCTTTTAATTTTGTGATCCAAACAATCGAAGCCTTATACTATCCTATTTTGTACATTGTAATGACTCGATAGAAATCAGTTCATATTGTAATGTAATTAGTAAGTAAAAAAACTTTATACGAAGCATGTTAAATAACATGCAATCAATTTTTTAGGAGTTGGTTTTAGTTTTATAGTATTGAAATTTTACAATTCGTTATTTTGCAATTGGCAACATAAACTTGAAGCTTTTACCGCAGCTCTAAGTTTAAGGCCATTTTTTTTTTTACGTTTCATCCCTTGTTACACTGAAAATCGTGTACCTATTTCTAGTTGAATGCACTGCACAGGCTTAATATCTAAGAACCTTTTCCCGAAAACTAGTTTTTTTTATCTTTGTCTCGAAAATTTAGGAAACTTTGCGCGATTTTTATTCGTTTGTCTGTCTGAAACACTTTACAAGACACATGGTCTTAAACTACTTTGTCACTACAGTTTAAAAATTAGTGGAATATGGATGGACTAAAAATGGTTTAAAATGCTGTGGTTATAGAGTATGTTTTTGTGGTACTTTAAAAAAATTCATGATTCTTTTGCAATACACTAAAATCTTTAATTTTTTAAATCCAAGCGATAATGAATAAAATTAGAATAAATGCTTTTGAAAATACCAAAGTAACTTTAAAAAGCTTTGTTTATTTCCTAGGTGTAAAGTGTTTTTTTTTATCTAGGTAATTGGTGCATTGACCTTTTTAAAAGTCTATAAAATTAGAGACCCACAACAGTTACGTTTTTTATTGAGATGACTCGGCTATTTTTTTTTTTTTTTGCTATACCTTGGCTTTCGTTCAGTTTCATTGAAAATAAAACAGCCAAGTGCACACAGGAATTTTTTTTAGCTTTACAGCTAGTTTCCCACCGCATAAAGAAACTGACAATTTATCACCTTAAAGAATCTCCACTAGGTGCACATTTTTTAACTCAATCAATTTTGAAGTATTTTTTTCTACAAAAAGTATTTAGAAAAAACTTATTTAGGCTTTTATAAATTATAACATTACACTTAGTACCATTGAGCAAAAAATAATCGATGCATAATACTATCATTTGAAAAAACGTGTATTTTTCGACTGTATAACTGAATAAAACATTTGATTAGTAGCTAATAATAGTGTAACAGTATCAAGGCGACGAGAAAGTTACACATGAGATACTTACGAGCAAAAAAGAAGTAACCCTAAGGATGATTACTTTTTTTGTCTTCCGTCCTTTAGGGTTCGTTGACTGCTAATGGCACTGAGGGTGTGGTGTTTAGTGACACTTTTTTTTTTACCTGACAAGCTTCTGTTATAAGTTTTCTCTTTCTTATCGATATTTTTCTTTCCTATTGTTGGGGGCGTGTGAAAAAGTATATAGAAAGCAGTTATATCTCTGAAAGGAAGAAAGAGTGAATGTTTATTTTACTGATAACCGTTAACAGTTTTTGCCGCTATTTAACAGAAACTGTGCGCATAAGAGGGGCATAACTAAGAAATTGGAAGGGGTGTTGATGCGTAAAATATAAATCGGATTCCAAAATTATGCGAAACTTTGAAACTTTTATCACTTCATGCATTTCTAAGTGGGAGGGTGGGTGGGTATTTGCGATTTGCAGTCATATTACTTCTCAGTGGATGAAATGTGAGAGAAGTCAAACTTTATCAAACAATTCTAATATAACTAAATTTCTTCTTTTCCTCAGTTTGTATATGACACTTAACAATTTGGTCATAAATTTAGTAATTTAATTAAAACTTTGTGCTTAGAATCCTATTTCACTGTTTGAACTTTAAGTATATCGAAGCTAAATACACAAATAAAATTTAACTTAACAATCTGTATTTGTGGTTACCTTTAGCATCTATCAATGAACCTACCAGTGGTCGCAGTGCCTTGGCCTGTGATGGGCGTTCCCCACATAAGTCAATGTGTTCACATAAGTCAATGATGAATTTATTTTCGTTTTCTTCTTTTCTATTTATAATAAAACTATACTGAACAACAACGAAATTTTGTATATAGAAATAAATATTTACCATTTTAGTCTTTAAGGTTGTGAAACCGAATACTGCAAAAATGAAATCCCCTCTATCACTTCAACGAACAATGAAAAGTAAAACAACGGTTTTTAAATGGGAAAATATGAGTACCGTCAGAGCTTAACGAATTGGAAAAAACGATTTTCTGAAATTTGCATTCGCATATGTAACTATTTTCTAGTTTTTTTTTAAATGAAAAATAAAACAGCTGCCTTGTAAGCGATACTCCTAAGTACCCGTGAGTAGATGAAGGTCTAAACAATTATCACTACTGTGTCTAGTTACATATACCTCAATCCTTCACGTTTAACCCTCTAATGCATACTGTTACCGTTTGGTAACAAGTTACATAATCCACTTTATTCTATTAAAGTGGACCTCCCTCTCGACAAATCTGTGTTTTTTCATCTATTACATTCCATTTTGAAGTTTTAGTTAATAATAACCCTCATAGATGACAGTAGTAAAAGTGTATTCAAAATTAAAGAGTGAGGTCATTAACTGCTGCGAAATTACGTTTTTGGCAGTATTCAAAGTATCATAATATTAATACTAAATACAAATAAATTGTTTTGAAAAATTAATTGTAGTTAAAGAGGGTTATTGTGAAATATATTTAGTAGTTTTCTAGTCATTATTAAAATTGGAATTTTGTAGTTGGTTTTTGTAATATAGAAAAAAAATTACAAATTTAAATTATTTAACTTCTAATGCAGTTAATTTTTTTCCGTATACCCATTTAATTTTTTTTACCCATAATGTATGAGTATTAAATATACATATATATTTTTTCGGGATGAAAAAAAAATTCATGCATTAGAGGGTTAAAATGCATATAATATAATCTTTAAGTATTTAAATTAAACACGTCCTTCGAATCCCCGGATTTCCTTTAATACACCAGGCAGATGCTTTCAAAGGGGAGGCTCCCAACTGCCCACGCACAAGCGTTGGAAATTCGAATTGCAGGTGTTTTTGCGTATAATCGAATGGCCCCTGGGGATCCTACTTGTCGGAAACATCACGGAACGGTTCGTATCTTCTCTAAAAAACAGCTGCTTTAAAAAAAAAGGCTTTGTAATTTTTTCAAGGCCCGCTGGTTGTAGAGTACCTTCGTAATTTTTATTGTTTGTAAATGGTGAGTCCATCTTTGCGGTGTTGAAGGGCCACAATAAACGGAGGTAGGCGTTTATTGAACGGAACGTTAAATAGAAGATTATGTTCGTGGAAGATTAAGACTAATCATAAGGTTTGAAATAAATCCAATGAATCAATCTATGAAACAATTGAAGAAGCTTAGTGGACGAACGTGCAAGTGACAAAAAGGTGAAAACGAGAAAATTAGCTTTAAAGTTTTTAGTTTGCATTGAAATTCGTCAAAAATGCAACTTGCAAACCGGCAAAAAATATGTTTAGATTTAAGTTTGAGAAAAAGGTGAAATTTCTTTTTTAAAGGATGGAATAATATGTTCATTGGACACAAAAATCTCAGTTTTTTTCAAAAATGTCACTCAGCACGTTCTTCCACTAAGATCTTTCATTATTAAATCATTGTTAATTTACAAGATATTTTAGCCAGGTCTTTTATTATTATTTTAAATTTTTCTAATACCAGACATTTTTGCTAATTTTTTTTTGACCAGTTAGAATAGTCATTTCTGACAAGTTAATTTAAAAAATTTACGTATTTTACTTTCTCTAACCATATGACCAAAAAAAAAAAAAAAATCGCATACTCATTATTGCTTATGTATCATTCGTAGGACTTCCAAATTTCAATTTGTGAATGTAAAACAAAATTATTTTTATTGTGTTTCTCAAAAACACTGTTTTGCATATTTTGTCAAGTTATTATATAATGTGATAATATAATGATAAAAGTTAGAATAAAATGTATCCACATAGCACTTTTAAAAACTTAAGTTTATCCCTCTTACACTTGATCTTTTAAAATAATTTAATGTCGGTGCTTTTGTAACCAATCAAAATTATTTTCAAAAATTGTTAACATATTTTTGAAAAATTAAGCCTTAGTAGGTATTGGTCTGCCTTTAATTTAAATTAATTGTAACCAGCTGACATTTACCTTTTTTTCTGTAAAGTCATTAAATATGGTCTACTCTTATTAAAATTGGGTTTACTATTTATGTTTTTAAAACCCACAAATATTAAAATACCATTAAAATACCAATTAAATACTTTAATGTCAATAATGGGGAAAAGAATTCCTCAATTTCGTAAATTGCAGTTTAGTTATTAATTATTTTGATTTTCAAGGTTAACCTACACGGCAAACAACAATTTTTCTTAAATTTAAC
This sequence comes from Hylyphantes graminicola, assembly GCA_023701765.1. NCBI lineage: Eukaryota > Metazoa > Arthropoda > Arachnida > Araneae > Linyphiidae > Hylyphantes > Hylyphantes graminicola. The sequence continues at coordinate 50,056,404 of CM043111.1, forward strand.
CCATTTAATAATGAATAAATCATTAAATTCAAAAATATTGTTTTTTAATATTTAAGAATGAAATTATTGAAGCATCATCGCTGTTTGAGTTTGCCGATAGATGGAGTCACCAGTACTAAATGCAAGGTTGTAATCCTCTTGCGTTAAATTTAATATTTTAGTTTGGAAGTTCAAAAGAATTCATTTGAATATTAAAATTATGGAAAAAAACAGTATACCATTTGCCAGTATATCAGACTAATTTTTAGAATTCAATAAAATAATGGCAAAACATCGTAATGAGATTAACAATTGTAATTGGCTGCTATACAATGTCGTCAATGTCCCAGAGGACAATTGATGAAAAAAACATTAGACCTAAGTTCTTCAATTTGATAAAGAAAAACGAAATCGAAACACTATTCAAGAACTTTATACCAATGTCCATTTGTATGCTAATAATATAAACAGTTTAATTAATAATATATTAATTTGATAATATAATAGTTACAAATAATATAATAGTTTTTTTTTAAACAAAAATGAGGACCCTTGAAAATAAAAACAGTAAAATAAATTTCACGAATTAATTATGAAATATTTTCATGATTTTATTTCTTAAAACAGCATTTGTGCATTGTTTACATTTGACTATTTTATAAACAAACGGTTGGAAAAGGTAAAAACAAATAAAAAGTATTGTTTAAAAACAAACAAAAAAATTATCGTCAATCCAACCGATCGAATACGAGGACCTCACACTCTCACCAATCTTTAGAGTCTGGGTGGTGTATTTTCCTCCCATCACGCGCAGAAGATAAAAGGCTCTTCTTAAGTGTTCGAATCCATGCCGTCGCTCTTAAAAGCCCTCTCCCCCTCTAGTGGACCCCCCTACCCTCAAATCAATTACCCTGAGGGACACTGGATATTTTTTTATTGTTATTTACCTCCCTGGAAATCTGTACACCTGCGAAATATTGGGGATGTTATTTTTTGTTGTGGATGAAATTGGATAACGCCTTTCTCCTTTTCCCTCCCTCCTTACAGCACTTTCTGTCTGATTATGTTTTTGAATTTAATTTTATTTTATATAATTGATGGTAAAATTAATTTAAATCTTTTTTTCTTCAATGTTTTGAGTCCGTAAGAAAACTGAGCAACATAGCATCGTAATTTGTAAAGAATTTTAGGTAACAAGGAATAATTAACTAAGTTAATAAAAAAACAGTAAACTACCTGGGTGATTAAAAAAAAAGACTTTAGGTTAGGTTACTTTTTGAATAATCGTTGCACTAGAGCTACACGAGGGCTATAGACGACGGGCGTCGTATTTTAGAGCCACAGAAAAAAAATGACTAACATTAGCACAAATAGAAAAAAAAAACTTATGTTAAAAATAAATATTTTTGTCTTTCAATATTTTTATGTCAGCAATGTATGTACAGCAGCACACAGAGAAGCACACAACATCAGTTTCATATAAAGTGTACACAAACAGATCCCCCGTGATTTGCATAATATATTGAAATAGCGTAATATGAAATTAATTTGATAACCTTAAAAGGTACAAAATGTAGCATATTCTTATCGTGCGAAGCATAAATATTAAAAAAATACTGTTGCTAGTATTGAAGTTGCTATCTCAATAATTCGTGTCGACTAACGTAAACATATTACAATGACATGACTATATCGCTTGAACAAAGCGCATAGTTACTTGGGAAATATTCCACGACATCCTACATTAATAATTTACAAAATCAGTCTTCCATAGGAATAACATCAATCAAGTTAGTATCGTCAATTCCAATCTAATCCATGATCTTAAGACAAATTTGTAGTCAGAGCTAAAATGGTATATAGGCACGTTTAAAACTTTACTGGAGATCGCAAAAACTGCCCATGATTTCAATTCTTATCCATGGCAAATTAAAGCCCTCCTATTAATCGAGTATGAGAGCTCGAACTGCAAAACTCGTATTCTAAGTACAGCTATAAATGGGTTTTATAGCGATTTTTGGTTAGTAAAACTCCTATTCTAATTCAACTATAAATTTATATTCTTCAACTATATTTTTAAGGGATTTTAAGTCTTCTTCCGAAGCTAATTGCGAATTTTTATTTAACGAGCTAGCATACGTCAAACTTATCACAAATTTTGGACTAGGTTAACCCAACAAAAAAGCCTTTTCGTAGATGTACCTCTTTAGCTCGTAGATACAGAACTGTCAAGCATCAAAACATTCAGTTTTTCATTTCGACGAAGGGTTGGCGAATCTGATAAATACTGATTTCTTCCTCTGGGCAATTTTAAAGATGCATGCCACGAAATTAATTTGTGGCTAGATGGAAGACATATTGGATGGGTCATTACCATACATTTCGTGGCCCATTAGCATGTGAAAGGATGGGTCCGACTGACCGAGTGACTCACTCACAAATAGAAAGCGAGGTGCTCGTGAAGAATTTCTATATTGCATATTTACCGTGGCTTCACACTTGATGATGCTTTATATCGATAGCGCATCATATCACAAACATATCATCCATATTCATTATAAGGGTTTTTTTTACATCAGATGGAAATATTAAAACCTGAAGGATCACCATAGAATTAAATGTTGGAAAGCGTAAAAAAAACCCTTCAAAATTCTAAAAATTACTTTTGACATTAACTTGTTTGTATAAAAATAGACATTTTTAAGTATTCAAACAAAATGAGGATTTAGACATCAATTAAAATTTTCTCAATTAGGGTTTTACGTTTTACTACTATCCAGTTGCCAAAATATTTAAATATAAGGAATTAAGAGTGTGCGTTGTTTTGACTTGCTATTGCTATGTAGCTATAACAAATAGTTTTTTTTATTTAAAAATCATCTAAACTTTAATTAAAAATCATTTAAAAGGAACTACAAAAAAATATCCACTCAAATGCAACAACTTGCATGCCATTCCAAAATCAATGCTCTGTATCTTGGTGGTCATGGTTTACTAAATAGGAAAAATGTGAACATCTTAGTATATGGTGTGACGAATCGAAAGACATGTATAGGAAGGGTCATTACCACGCATTTCATGACCCATTAGCAGCCAAGAAACGACTGACCTGCTGACTCACTCTCGAAATTTTCCAAACTGGAATTCGGGGGTTTCCTTGGTGGGTTTGATGGGCACATCAAGTGATTTCTAGACTCACTCATCGAGTAAAAGTAATTGCTCTGAAAGTTTGCACGCATGGAAGCACAAGACATGACCATGACGGGTTTGACATCCATTAATTGCTTTCGCTGGGCAATTTGGACGATCTAGTTGGGTGGACTAAATAGTCTTAGAGGGACACTATACAAAAAATTTGTATTAAATGTATATTCAAGAAGTAAACAGTATTTTAGTCAAAGAACGGTAGTAGATGGTATCGTAGTATTAATGCATTGTACTTTGAAGTGTTCCGTTCAGTGTTTTACGGGAAATGCAATGCAGATTGTTATTACTAGTTGGTGTAAAAGTATAAGTATTTAAAAAGGTAAAATACCTTTATGAAAAGTATAAATTAATGGATATTGAAAATACCTTTGACGTATTTTTTGTAATGTGTTGCTTTGATGCACAAATTCAAACAAGCAATTAAATATTTAACCAAAATATCCTTATTACGAAAAAATTAAAGTGGTATTTTGACCTCTTTGTAATTTATAAATGATGCGGAAAATTTACTTTAAGAAAGACAAAAAAAGGTGGGCTGAAATTTAAATCCAAAATAATCCTTTAATAGACAACGATATACAGTAACATGTGGAACAGTGGGTAAAATCCGTGTCACATAATAATATTTGAATTTAATTCTTTTGAGTGAAAACTAAACACGGGCGCACCGCAGTCAAAAAGGTCAATCCGATACATTTTCTAAAACATTTCACTTTACGTGACCTACACGACGAATTCATTTGAATCTACATCAAGTTTGAATGCAGGCTCGGATTATGAACAAAACAACAGCTAAGGAGTGGTCAGTGTCGAGAAAAAATGTCCGTACTTAGGAAAGCGATCCACGATTCCTCAATATATGCTTTTATTGTCTTGAATCACCATAAAGATGTTAAAGAAAATCCGAATCATATGTACTTATATAAGCACACTTGTTCAATTCATAATTCATGTAATTTTTTAACTACTCAACATAGAAGTATATTTTTTTATATGTAATTCTACAAGATTTATTTATTATAAAACAAATTTTAAAATTTTTGTAACTTTAGCCAAAACTAAAATAAATTATATTAAACAAAGCTATTTGAACACATTTTGATTAGGCTTGCGCGGCAAATTTTGAGGTCAAAATTGAAAAAATGACCAAGAAAATGACTTTATATTGTAAAAATATGTACAAACAAAGACTTATACCTAAATTCTCAGCTCAATTTTAATTAGAAATTATTTAAAACAAAAATTTAAAATCAAAATTTTAAAATTTTTACTAATTTTTTTAGAAAAAAAGTTTTTAAAATAATTTCTAATTAAAATTGAGCTGAGAATTTAGGTATAAGTCTTTGTTTGTACATATTTTTACAATATAAAGTCATTTTCTTATTCATGTCTTCAATTTTGACCTCAAAATTTGCCGCGCATGCCTAATCCCAATGTGTTCAAATAGCTTTATGTTTAATGTCATTTATTTTAGTTTTGGCTAAAGCTACATAAATTTTAAAAAAAAATTATAATAAATAAATCTTATAGAATTACATATAAAAAATTATACTTCTATGTTGAATAGTTAAAAATTACATGAAAGATCAAACTATGCTTTGTAGTACACATTTTTAAGACTTTCTTTACACATTTTTAAGACTCCTATGACCCCTTAAGCCCATGACAAAATAAACTATATTACAGAGAAATGAAAACTTAGTACTAAAATATATATGTGGGACAAATTAAAGAAAAGCTACTTTTAAATACTTAAAATTAATTGTTTTCGCTAAGAAAGTTTTTATTGATAATCACAAATTTGCAAATAAAAGACCAGTCAATCATCAATTCAAACTACTCGATTTAATGCTGCATGTAAAACGTGGAAGTTTAATATATGTGCTTATTTAAAGAAGGGTTTTATTCTTAAAAGGGGGTAATCCTGCACGCAGCTTTATTATATATATTATGAATAGGCTACTATACACTAGGCATATGGACAAAATCTTCAAAATTATTAATTTAGAAATTATTACAAATCGAGTATATCCGTTTGTCTCAAGAACAAACTGACCGATCAGTAACAATTCAAACGCCGACATGATACTTGTTATTGCCAGAGCTTTAACCTCGCATATTTTGAAGCAATATCTATAATACTTTTTTTCCGAATTTTGTGGGGTTTGTTTATCAATAAATTTTACCAATATTTGCTTACATTTATTCTTATTTTTTTAAACAGGCATGCATAGTTAGTAAATTTAAGTGGTTTAAATGTGCCTCAATGTTTTTGTAATGTGTAGGATTCCTTCTATGTAGGATTACCACACACACTGGTGACATTCAGAGTTTTTATTGGTTTATAAAGAAAATATAAAAACTTGATTCTAATAACTCATTAGTAATTCTAAAAAAGACATTAGTAACAGTTTAAAAAGTGTGCTGTTATCACCATACAGAAATTTTCTCACTTACTGGATTACTATTAACGCTGTAAAAAACTATATTTTTTTTAATAAATAACTTAAATAACAAAAAAATAACACGCGGGGAAACGCATTTCTGAAACGCGAGACTCAATTAAAAATAGTAAAATAAACGCAATCTCTTTAAGCAAATAATCAGTTATCTATAAAGAACTTATTTAACTCCCAAACCTCAACCTAGCCTTTTTCACGGCCAAAGATCCTCCACGCAAAATATAGAATTGGGAGAATTGAAGTCGCTAAAATTCTCACGCTTTGCAAATAGTCTGCTGCTAAACATGAATGTCACACCGCATTAACTTAGAAGTACTACTAAGTAGTTAGAAGAAAGGGATTGGAGAAAGAAACTGTGTCAAATACAAACGAATCTTTAATGAAAAAAAAACATATTCATGCTCTTTATTATTTATATGCTTAGTGTTATGTAGTTTGCGTTTCTCATCTCATGGTTATTGCTTAGGGCTAGGCTATTATAAACTCATGAAACAAGAAGAGGATTGTTTTCAAAAGGGATAAAAAAAAAACAAGGGATGGTTTGTTTATCTAATACTGTGCACCTAAGGGGATATTTGTAATAAAGTAGATACTAACCAAAGAAAGCTAAGAAAGTATCGATTGCCCTACACTACGTAAGATCAGGTACAAAAGGAAACTGACCTTTAAATTATGAAACAGGGTTTTCGATTTTTATGTTTTAGTTTCAATAGATCAAAAACGCAAGTGGGTTTCACTTGCTGTATAACTTACAAATGCTTGAGGCCGAAATTTGATTGTTATTGCTTTTAACAAGGATAAAACTGAGGTATCAAGAATAAATTAGTATAGCAATTTAAGCTATACACAAAATAAATTTTATGTCAGTTTAATATTTAAAAAATGTATTTGACGACAGTTTAATTTTAAACTGACAATTAATGGCAGCTAGTTAACTGCCATTTATTTTGAATATTTATTTTTTCGTAAAATGCTACATATAATTATACCACTTAAATAAACTAGATAGTCAAAATCGGTGACAAGAGCCATCTACAATGGTGGAAATTGATTTATGAACAGACTACTTTTAACAGTATTTCTTTTTTAAATGAATATTTATCGATTTAAATTTCGTACAATATACAGGTTTTGTATAATAAACTCTACACATAATAATTAATTAAATTTTTATAAGTTCGTAAAAAATTATTCTGTTGATATTTTAGTTTCAGCATAAGGGAATAGATTAATAAACTTATACATTGAATATCAATTATTTAGTAAAACCACATTTTTGTAATACTTAATTCTGTTTTTATAGATAAACAAAACTTTGGATCAAGTTTTGGTCAAGTAATTTCCAGTTTTTAAGGATTGAGTCCTTCAATTTTATAACTATGATGCATATTCCAATGACTTCATACTCCATGTGAGTAAATTATTAGAACCAATCGACCAAAGACTTTGTCCTTGAGGTTTAAATCGAGACTATTGGCAGGGTTATCTAAATGCACAACACTCTATACGTTAAACCAGTCTTTCACTTCATTTGGATCAATTTCCACCATTTGAATTGCTTAAATACTAAAAATTGATTTTTTAAAATCTAATATCATTTTTAAAAAATTATGCTTGATAATTCTTTATTATGATCTGAATATGCGACGCACAAAATTCTAATCAATAACGCTTAATACCTCACGATATCTGGCGAAAATAGCGTTTCTTCATAATTTATCAATATTCCCCACTATATCCAGCGACACAAAAAAAATGACACTTCTCCAAAAAGAAAGTAAACCCATTCTTGGGAAAATATTTAACACTAGCAGTATGGTCCCGCCTTACTGGGAACCCGTTAACTTCGCATTGCTTCCTTTTAGAGGCATGCTTACTTGTGAAAATACACTCAAAATCAAAACAAAATTAAATTCGTGTTGGCGCATGTACACTTAAAAAAGCAAACACTAATAGAGGATGAAGCAGCCTTAGGGCGAGCGCATATCTCAACCAAACTCAATCAATCAAACTAATAGAGGATGGCGTCAAGTCCCCGTTTATGCCCGGTCCATGTATTTTCAAGCCCTGTTATGGTCCCGCAATTCCACGTGGATGACGTTTATTTTAGACTAATTATATTAATTAAAAATCACAATCAAATATGAAAAAACTAAGCCTCAGGTGCACACGTAGGTATTAAAAGGAACCTATATTAAAAATTTTGAATTTTTTAGAGCAGTCTAAGTAGGTCTTTTGCGATCCACAGACATACACACAGACATACACACAGACAGACACACAGACAGACTCTTTCTTTTATTATTATAGATAACCTTAAATTAAACAACATATAATACCAAAATAATACTTTCTGAGCAACAGTTTTGTTAAATAGCCCTTTTGTTTCAACCAATTTACACATTCCGGGACAGGCTGTAACCTAAATAATACTATTTTCTTTTCATCGAATGGCATACATCATGGACGGTTATCCATCCTACAGATTGTGACCAGGTAATTAAAAAAAATTCAAAGTGATATTAAGTACACTTTTTAGTAATCGTTTGAAGTAGACGCATAGGTGATTTATGTTTTTCAACTTATAATTTTTAAATTGAACGATTAATATTGAGAATAATTGACATATTAATATAACGAATAAAAAATTAGGTGTTAACGTTCTGAAAAATTTTCTTATTCATATAATTGGATCGGCTTGTTTTAGATGACATATTTCCTTCCAGTTTTCATTAAAGCGTTCCTTCGATTGGTGCTAATTATTTTCATTTAGCATTTCTGCTGCAATCCAAGAACTGAAACATGGCAATTGTCGTAATATCATAGCAGTAAACAAAGGGCTGCTTCTGACTGCACACGATATTCCAATTATCGAATGGGTTGGGGACCCCAGTCGGTAAGGAGCTTTCCTTGCTGACGGAAGGTCCAGGGTTCGGGCATTAGCCAAAATAAAAGTCCACTTATAAACGGCCTGTGGAGTCCTAGCCCCCTCCTTCTCGCCATTGTAGTGTATCAGGAACCGCTCTGACTGTAGTTAAAACTATTGAAATATCATTGTTTGCATCTTATTGTGCTCTGTCAGAAACCTTTAAGAGAACACGCATTTTTAGCTTTCATCCCCTTTATTATAAAAATCATCTGTGTATATCTGATTAAATAGGACCTGAAGTATAGGAATAAGCTTTTAATTGTATAGTTTATCTTCAATCTATTTCCGAAATTTATTTGTTCACTTTCTCAACTAAATATGTGTTCAATGGATTAAAGACCCATTTATGGAACGATTAGAAACTAGCTCAACAAAACGAAGCTATTTCTGGTTGCTGTCATATTGACGCTCTGGAACAAAATCGGAAAGACAAACCACGCATTTCCTCACCAATAAAAACAAGATGAGTGGTTTATATATACACACAAACATAATAAAAAAAATCTTCTACTTTTGATCATCTCGTAAACGAATTCCCACACAGAGCCTAACCCTATCTTAGCCTAAAACCACTCGAGCATGAGACAAGCGCAGTTAAACCAAAGTGACCCGTTCCTGAAGAAAAATGGGCATAAAATAGCTTCAATTTTGCCTCTAACTACAGTATCCAGTGATTGGGAAGGGTCAGCAAAGGTCTGGTGGCTCCCTGGCTCTTAAACGGAACCCACTGGCCTATATATATACATTCATGGAGTAATGGTGGACGATAAGTTATTAGAATATAGCTACTACGATTCGTTCGTGTTGTTTTTACAATATATGTTTTACTATTTTAAAAGCTGTTTGAAATTTGCAAAATTTAATATCGAAATGGTTAAAAACGAGTAAACGAGAAAGCAGTTATGAATTTTATTACATCATAATCCAGCGAGCTGTTAGCATTAAATGTTAAATGAAATAAAACCTTATTTTATATTATTCGAATGCAAAAAAAAAATCGGTTTCAAGATCTATAGAAGCAAAATTGAGTAGGAATTTTTTACTTTTGACACTTTTCGTCTAATGTGTTGATGGTTCTGACGATATCCATGTCAAGAGTGCTCAATTATTGACTGCTGAATGGAGAATTTCTTTTCAAATTCCCTTCATGAGTTAAGTTACATTTTTCTTAGGTGTAATTAAACATAATAATTCAAAGCTATTCGTTACACAGCAGGAAAACAGGCAAAAAAACCCATAATTGATACTCTGGGGAGTTTGCTCTGGGAGATAAGTTATTTTGCAGTACATGTAAAGTAGGTATACGATTGAAATTGACATTTCTCTATACTAATTCAAATAACAGAACATAAAAACAAGTTGCCAGTTCTTTAACCTGCTTACCATGTAGTTAAGTAGCTCGACTTTTCGTATAAAGGGATGCGTTGGTTTCCTACCTGTTAATGGGCAGGTAAACAGTTGCATCCGAAATCAGTGCGGCTAGCTACCTGAAAAGGATTTCGGCAGAAACTTGGCGAAATCTTAATTTGGTGTTTATGAGATTAAAAGGAATAAAAATTGTGGGTCAGGTGGGGGTAATCGCATGTTTATGAGCTGCTTGCATTGAGGGTGGGAACCTCCTCTTTGGTTTTGTTTGGTTTTTAGGTGTGTCAGTCTATTCTGAATTATTCACTTTTTTTCAAAAGTAGAATTGGTTTTTATTTTTTTTTCTTCTGCTCTAAATACTTAGGGATTGGTTATTAAAAGAAAAGTTTTCGAAACTTCTAACTTTTACTTTTTTTGTTATTTTTTCATTTTTTTTAAACATTAAAAGAGAAGGTACAGACATTGAATACCATTTGTTTAAAATTTAAGAGAACAGTAATAATTATTTAAATCCTGAAGTTTTTCTCGAAACAGTTTTTAATGTTAGAAATAGGGTGCTATATGTAACAAATAAAAAAATATTAGGTACTTAATGTATAATTAAATAAAAAAAACTATTCTAAACTTACTACGATTTTCAATGTCTTAAAAAAATACGGTAACATCTTAAAATGACAGTAGCTCAATCTATAAAGACATGTGAGAATATTGAACTCTAGGCATTGCATTATTTTTGTAATCACATGCTTTATGCAGGTACCGTCCCTTATATCATCATATGCATTTTAAGATGTTATAGCTTTAATCATATATTTCGTCCAAACAATGACGTAGAGTTAGTATAGCAGTATACGTGTACCACAAATGCGTAGATAAGTGCAATGGAGATATTTTCACATTACCCTCAACGCAATACTTCCAAGTTACCCGCATAGTAGCCAAAGTATATTTGATGAATTATGTTAAGAAAAGTTGACTTTTGATTTATTAAAATCCAACAATACATGCTTCTTCATTTGCACCCCTCCAATGGTATGCATGTAGAATGTAAAATTTAAATTTTTGTTTTCTTTTGCTATGTCCACACTATGACAATCAAAGCAAAAACTGACAAGGAATTCGCGCGCATTAACATACAATTTTTACAGGCATGCGCGCATAAAAGTACGCACACATGCTTGCACAAATTGTATGCGGATGCGCGAACATTTGTTGTCAGTTTTTGTTTTGATTGTCGTAGTGTGGACATAGCCTTAAAGTAACTTTTGAAACAAATCAAAACACATTTTTAAATAATATTTTTTAACTTTAGCAAAATTTTGTAGCAGAGAACATTAACAGTGATTTTTTAAGGCTAAATGTTTAAGTTTGATTTCAATTCAATTAATTAACTTAAATCATACTAAAAGCATATTTTATTTAGTTAGAAAATACATATTTCATTTAAAATATAACAAAACATTTAGCCATTTGATAGATTTAAAAATATTTTCATAACTAATCATAACTATTCAATAAAAATCTATTTTAAGATTTTTTTTATCTTAAGGCTTAATTAATTATATTGAGGTGAAAATTCGATGAAAGGAAGATCAAAATAAATAAAAGACATTTGTATGAAAAAGATATTAAATCACCATAAATAACAATATTTACAATTCTTTGACAATGAACTTGAGGATCTCTGTAATCAACTTCGCAAGAAAAATATGTTAAACATCACAAATTACAATGTTTACATTTCCTTAGTAATGAACTTAAGGATATACATGTCCTTGAAACGCATAATAATTCTCCTAAGATATCCTAATTTGAAGCAATAGCGTCTTTTGAGATGATGACAAGCAGAAGCTACCCTTGCTTAGTTCCTCGTGTTATCTTTCGTACCTATCTGCTCATTTACATTCACATGTAGAGCTCATTAGCGGTCTTGCGTAAACAGAATAAATGTTGGTGAATCATAAGAGCGTATAATAAACGCATTAAAAGTGTGATAATGGACCTGCAGGAAAGAAAGGTTGGTTTGTCTGTGGAGAGTGGTCAGTGTTGAGGACAAGGACAGAGGAATTTTCTTAGTTTTTAAATGTATATTTGAGCTGCATAAGTTTATGCTAGCATTTTTTTTTTGTAACTATGAGGTATACAGTGTATGAACTCATAACCAGACAGGCATAACCTTTCAGCATTACACATTCTTAAAATTTTAATTTCAATTTTACTAAATTAAAAAAAAAATAAAGTTTGGTGGATACATTTATAGTCATCTGCTATAGAAATATGAATTAAAACACTTAAGAAATGAAGTTTTTAGAATGAACGAATGAAATAATTAAGAATGTAATTTTTAGTTACAAATTAAATCTTAATTTACTGTAATAAAATAAAGTTTTATTTGTTTTAATATAACGTTATGCAATAATAATGCATATTGATAAAGAATTGTGGTTATAAAATGTACATGGTTTGAAGTAATTCGTTTTAAAACATTTCGATAAAATGAGTTAACGGTTTAATGTTAAAACCAAAACAATTATATAATCCTAAGTATCTCACAATATTGTATGATATTAAGTGATGCATTTTCAATATGACTTGTGTATGGAAATGGAAGTCAGAAGCGAAATTACAAAAATGTGTTAATGGCAGCAGTTTATAATGAATATTTCAGGATATTTTTTTCATAATCCCCTCGTTCCTTTGTAGAATATTTTCAACGAACAATATAGTTTATTTCTAAACTACAAAAATGTAAATGTTATTGACTGATGATTCTTTCATTAAACAAGAAATATTACATTACAATTCTTTTTGTATCACTTCAAATCAAAAAGAGTAAAGTATTTTTTGCAATGTCGGAAACATATTTTAAGCTGCAGCTCTCTGTTACATGCATTCATTACTCAGCAATTACATTAACAAAAACATTGTTTCTTCACCGTTTCCGTGAATACTTCCGAAAATGATCGTTCAATGTTCGTAATTTTCACTCTCTATATCGCGAGGACAATGATGCCACATGTGTTGTAATTTTCCGTTTGGGGACAACATTTATTGTCACGATTGAGTGATCCCTTCCAACATCGAAACTACACATCTGCTCCACCCACGTCGCTTTGTTCTTTTTTTTTATATAAGAATTTATCGATGTCAAAAATCTAAAATGTTATTTTCATCATGTTCTTTTGCACCAGCACTAGAAGAATAGTCTTCATATGCTCCTTAACTAACTTTTCTTAATATTTTTTAAAAACTTAATTTTAAATATTTTTTGTGGCTTTTCGACTACAAATTTGTCTGTATAAATTAGTTTCTAAATGAATGATTACCCCTACTTTATCGAACTCAAAATATTTCCTATACAATTTTGATTATTGGAAATTTACTTTCAATTTTTATATTTCTATTTTTTTTTTTTCGTCAAACTGTTGAAACATTTGTTATGTACACTATTTAAAAGATGAAAATTATATGTTTTGTTTGATAGTGATGATTGTTTTAACAACATGTTTATATCAGAGTCAAAAACTTGCTTTCAAATAGTTTATGTTGAATAAATCAAAACATAAACGATAAAAAAGGGATTTTTCAATTATGAGTTTTTCTTTAATTTTCCCACAAGAATACGGATAGACTGACAATTCTAAAGAAAATAAAATTTTAATGTTTTTTGGTGATACAATTTGAAAAGTTTTTGTTATCCACTGTTCAGAAGTTTACAAATTCCTTTTCTTTAAGCTTAAAAAATCATTACAAAATCATGTTAATTAAATTCTGATAATATTGCCTCTTTTAAACGAAATATTTTAGTTTTCATTAAATGTAATTACTTAAAAAACTAGTTTAAACGGGAATCTTTATCCGAAACTGAAATACAGAATTTTAAGTGCCTCAAAAGATTGGAGATAGTTTTGAGTTCAATAACTGGGGGAATATGGATTAAACAATATCTCCCTAAAAAGAAACATGAACAGATAACACTTGTTCTTCACGTAACAAATTCGTCAGCCATCAAATTTCCCTTTCCGTTGCTAAACGCGTGGTTGTCAAAGTTGAAAGAACCAATTCGACAAGCCACCAGCAGTGTCCGTAACACCAACCATTCTTCTCCAACTGTGGAATATCATCCGTGACATGATTCAGCATACTCTCTCACCTCAAGGTTAGACGTTAGACTAAGCACACAAAAAGTTCACACAGACGGAAGAACACATTTTCTTTTCCAAAAGGCTTCTTTAGTTAATTAAGCTGTTTGCACGCATACTCTCTGTACAGTTCTTTACTGCTTAGACTCATGACTCGCATTTTTTTTAAACTTCAAGTTCTAACGGTCTTCTAACAATTACAAACGTGTGCATGTTCTAATCTGCAGAAGTTTTTCAGAAGTACACAACGTTTTTTTGTTAAAAATAATCAAATTTAAATTTATTAAAATCTAAAGCAATGAAATTTCTTCATAAGAAATTTTGATATGATTTCATACTACGAATGAATAAAATTCAAGGACATTTTATAATTATAAATTATTTACAAAGAAAAACCTCAACTCTTTGAATTGTTAAAATCTTAAGTGTATAATTGCTTTACATCTATTTTCATAGTTAACTTTAAAGTTCCAAAGAGATGAAAAAATAACTGGGAATTGTCAATGTAATTAAAATATTATTTACAAGGAATACAGTCGTTGAAAATAAAATTGGAAATTTTATGAAGCCAACTAAAATTGAAGTTGCATTTTTTGAAAGATTAGACATTTTGAATAAATACCTATCGAAAAAACTTTTTAAAAAATGTTTCCAATTTAAAATTTAAATTTAATATAAATGCGAAGAGGAATTGCAATGTGCTGATTATTGTTATTTTTCCATGTATCTGGATCATCTTTTGACCTTATTAAACTTGACAACCTCGACCAATTTTCTACTCTAACAATGGGTCTTCTTTCCATATTAAACAGATGCGTCATGAGGGTACACGAAGAAGGGTGTTAAGGTTACATCGCAGTATTTAAATTGGGCGAAATTCTTTGGCTGCAAAAGCCTTGTCAGTGTAAATATTTGAGTTATATATACTCCAAAATTAACTTTTTAAAAAATAAGAACCTTTGAGATGTGAGCTTATTCGACTGCATTCGTCTTTGTATTAGCGTAAGTTTACAGCATAAACAGTCTAACATTGTCCTTGTCCGTCCGCTTTCATAGTCCAAACTACAAATGCTATAGGCGTGTGATTGACATGTCTTAAATTTCAGCGCATCCAATTTATAAGTCATTGAAAATCCCCCAAAAGATTCGAGGTACAGTTTTATTAAATGTATGATTCAACTAGTACAATTTTTTCTTAAAAGATATAAAGTCATTCAATAAACTATAGAAAGTTAATTCTTATAAGCATGGTTCGAAATTCAAAGAACCTTTTCTGAAAATGTGGAAAGTTTTTTTTTTTATTATTTTGCTACACCAAAATAAATGTAATCGTAATTATCACGACTGCAGTTTTTCAAAAAAAAAAAAAAAATCATGAATAACCTTTTTACAGCGTGGTTTCCAAGAATCTTGCCTAAAATAATTCTTATTATTAAATTAAATTATAAAATAATTTTTATTTATAAAATAATTCTTATTACTAAATATTCACCTATTCAAGTTTTTCAAACCATTGTGGTAATCATGTAATTGCACAAATTCTGCAGTCCTACGTTTCTCATCCCCACTGGTCTAGCGGAGCTAGAATCCCTCTACATCGATCTATAAATTTCGAAACTTCGCCAAACGAAAATCTCCAAATCGAGGCTATTGCAAAATCACCAAACTGTGATGATGCCCGAATATAAAAGTTCTCTGACAAAAAAAGACAACCTTAATATCCACAAACTTCAGCTATATTAAATTGTGATTTCTTAAATCAAAGAAAGGCTCTTGGTAATGTGTATTTGTTACTGTTTTGTTTTATGTTTAAGTTAGTCGCACAGACACCTTCTAAATTTCTTTTTCCAATATCAATCACTGCTTATGATACATTTCACTATTTTTCAACAATTACATTAATAATCAATGCTATGTAACTATGCAATCATTAGTTGCTACATAAGATCGTGTAATTGCTGTAAGCATTGCTATGACTTATTTTAACTTAGTGTTTGAAACTGTATATATAGTAAAGTAATATAACGTCTAAAAAAATTAAATTTTGTATTTTTAGAACATATTGAAATACATTATGAACTTTAATTCAGTTTATGTTTCTCAAGCTGAGTTGAAGTTTTTTTTAGACCCTTCTAAGAACCACTATATATTACTTAAAGGATCAGGGAATACAATCTAGTGTAGTAGTATTTCACACATTTTAGACATGCATACCTGTAAAGTGATATAAATTATGCTTGATATGAGATCAGGGAGAGTCCATTGAAAAACTTTCACGATAAACAAGCGAAACTGTGCGTGTTGTTGGAAAATCCCATTTTGTTCTTAAACGTGTGCAGAGGCCATTTTAGAACACGTTATCGTGACAAAATTCAATGCCAAATTCATGTTTGTTGCCCAAGGTATACCTATCTTGCTCTTTTTAGTTTGTAAAATTGTACGGGTAAACAAAGAGAATCTACTAACATCGGTTACTATGAAAAGTATACAAATTGGGGATGATTAGTCAACACTTTATGCAGGACAAACGATTAGGGTAGCATTGTTTAGTAAAAAAAAACCTTTTTGTAAATATCTTATTTTTTTATTTAAATTCGTCGAATTTAGTAAACGTTTTTGACCAACTACTTCTTTGAATAGAATATTACGTTGCTGGTTCATTTTAAAACAAAGTAAATATTATTACAGTAGTTTGTATTAAGTACCATTCTTATTAAAGTGTTTAATCTAAAAGCACATCAATCGTTTAGACAAAAATAACGAGCATTTTACTCATTCAAAGAACCATCAACAATAAATACTTTAAAGAGGCTGGCTTGTGATGCTTTTTCGACCATTCTTTTAACCCCAATACCTTTTTAAGTCTCAGTCGTAATGCATCACGTAAAACACTCAAATCTATCTTCGTTAAAAAAAACACATAAGTTAACTGAAGAATGCATCGTTTATAGCTTACTTGACACAATGATAATCCACAGAAGCGAACATTAAGCTATCAAGCATATAATTTACCTCGTTATGAATATTTATATTTTTTCTGAAATAATTAAATGAATTAATTTCGAATATTAATCAATTTTATATAATTACTAATGTGGAAAATGATCTAAAGACATGAAAATTAAGAACTGGAAAGCGAAGATCAAAGACAGGTAGCTTTGGAGTCGTATTGTAAGAGAGGCCATGGTCCAGCATGGACTGTAGTGCCGGGGAGTTAGTTATATAATTACGTCGGTGCAGTATACTATTGAACTTCACTCATAAAGTCTTTTTTGATTTTATAAGAATATTTGCCTTATTAAGTTTCGATGGTCGGTGAGACTTTCCGATGCCCGAGGCCTATTACGAAAACGCATTTAACACACTAATAAGGGCTGATTACGCTAAAAATATTTACTTTATTTCTGTATCTTTTGTCCTTGCCATTTTTTTATTTAGCTCCCATGTTACTCAAAATGTAAGTTTCAGCTTTGTCAAACCACTTTGAAACATTTGAAATTGAAAGGTTTTTGTTTGATGTTATTATTGCTCCATTTATATAGTATTATGTACAAAATGAAACTTTTCAAAACATAGCATACCTCTGAAAAAATAGAGCAGAAATGTTGGTTAGTTGAAGGGTATTTTTTTACAGCTTTATTATAACAAACTGGAATTTTATAATGACGAAAGGAATTCGAAGTAATATATAGCAACGCATAATAGCAGACTGATCTTCCAACAAGTATTTGCCTGTTTAAGTAATCATAGAACAGCACAATAGCAAACTACTTTAGGGGTAAATATTTGTATTTAGTAATTATTTAGAAAAAAATTCAACTTATTTAATTGATTAAAGAATGCCACGTAATCTTAGGAATTTTAAAGCGCATTACTGAATGAAGACAAAATGCTGTAAGTACCAAGTTATCCAAACAGAGGGACTGTGAAAATTATACAAAGTGTAATTTTCCATTACACATTTATATTTTTTTATGGAATTATAAAGGCTTTAAATTTTTATTCTATCTCTTACATCCGATTTCTACCATTATGCCTAATTAAAGATCTAAGCTCTAAGCCATTTCGAAAGTTTATACATTTCAAACATTTATCGCAATATGATTTCAAAGATTTTTTTTTTAATTTATATCTATGCGTAATATTTATATTTAAGAGTATGTCAATATGATTACATATTGAAGGAATTAAAAAAAAATTAAGACACAAATAAATTGCACATTAATACTACTGTTAACTGCTTACTGTTACTGTTAAACAACCTGTGTATATTTCTAACTTTCTTTTAATTAATTTTAAACCCATCCGAGTTTCAGATACACCCTAATCAATTGTGTGCTTATACACATGCTATACAATGCTCAATATTTGCAAAACTATAAAGAAAAGAATTTTAGCTACATAAAATATTGGGAACGGTACCATTATGTTTGGGTGTAATGTCACTCGAATTCGGTAGCAAGCTGACAAAATTCAATTCATGTAAGGAACCTTCTACAAAACACTGTTATCCGGTTTAAAATTTCCACAGAAATCATGCGCAAACTCAATCATAAATACTAACAAAAAATGATTTAAAATATTTTTAGAGGTTGGCTGTCAAGCCAGCATTGTAAGTAAAGCAAAGTTCTTGTAATGGGAGGATTGCAAGGGTCGAGTCTTGCGTAATGACTAATTATGATTTGAGTATAAAACTATAAAAAATTATTGCAAAACATCAGTAATGAATCTCGTACGTGTGTGTAATGTTTTTCTTAATTATAGTCAAAGCAATTAAATTTCAACATTTGGTGTCATTTATTTTTTTACTTCTTTTTTGACGTAATATTGATCAGCATTTGCAATGCACCTTAACTCAGTTTTGTGATGTAAAGTTACTCAGTTTTTTTGACTGCTCACTCAATTTTATGTTGTCGCGTTATTCAATAAAGCTTAAGGCAGCATTTGCTTGTACCAGTTTAATGTAACAACGTTACTTCGAACGTGCTATAGAAATTGATGCCCAAACCATTGTAACAAAAATATTTTGTTATTGTTAATAACTTTACATCAGCATTACAGATTATCATTATTCCCTACCGAGCATCAACTCCTGCCAAAACCAATCCGTCCTTCATCCAACTACAAATAATAGATATCCACTTCTTTAAGGGGTCATAGGAGTCTTAAAAATGTGCAAAGAAGGTACTACAAAGCATAGTTTGATCTTTCATGTAATTTTTTAACTATTCAATATGCAAGTATAATTTTTTATATGGAATTCTACAAGATTTATTTAATATAAAATAAATTTTCAAATTTATGAAACTTTAGCCAAAACTAAAATAAATGACATTAAACATAAAGTCATTCGAACACATTGGGATTATGCTTGCGCGGCAAATTTTGAGGACAAAATTGAAAAAATGACCAAGAAATTGACTTTATATTGTACAAATATGTACAAACAAAGACTTATACCTAAATTCTCAGCTCAATTTTAATTAGAAATTATTTTAAGAACTTTTTTCTAAAAAAATTAATAAAATTTTTAAAATTTTGATTTGAAATTTTTTAAAAATAATTTCTAACTGAAATTGAGCTTAGAATTTAGGTATAAGTCTTAGTTTGTACATATTTGTAGAATATAAAGTCATTTTCTTTGTCTTTTTCCAATTTTGTCCTCAAAATTTGCCGCGCAAGCCTAGTCCCAATGTGTTCAAATGGCTTTATGTTTAATATCATTTATTTTACTTTTGGCTAAAGTTTCATATATTTTAAAATTTGTTTTTTACTAAATACATCTTATAGAATTACATATAAAAAATTACACTTATATATTGGGTAGTTAAAAAATTACATGAAAGATCCAACTATATTTTGTAGTACCTTCTTTGCACATTTTTAAGACTCCTATGACCCCTTAAACTCTCCGATCGAAAGTGAATTTTCCTCCACAAAAATGTTAAACCGCTGAATCAGCAAGGGTCGTTATGTGTCAGATCAGCCAAGAGAAAGCGTGTGTGTAAAAAAAGGGGCGTTAACTGACAGTGTCGACCTTGAACTTGTGTGTCTGGATAGTTACCTGCGGGTTCGCTGATCCGTCCGTTTCTATCCATTATCTGAAGCCATTCCGGATTCAGCCCACACCGGTGCAGCGGCTCAGTTCAATGGATATCGCCCGATGGGTTGCCTTTCCGAAATTTGTTATCATTTTCTGAAATCTTTTATCGTTGTCATATGAAATCATTCTCTGCAAATAGAGATTAAGTGTATTGGACGATTCTCCAATACGCTGCTTCATATCAACGTTTTAGTGATAAAAAGAACGTGTGCGGAAATATTCCCTTAGATTTACCCCTTTCAACATTTAGCGATTTGTATATGTCCTCTCCTAAGTGGGAACGAAAGTGAAATTAGATATGTCTGGGTCCGGTCGTTGCAGCGCAGTGGGTAATCATGAGAGCCTGGGAGGTAGAATAGTTGAAAAATTAATGCTTTCTATTTTTTCTGCAGGTTCTATACTGTTCAATGTGTAAGTTCCAGCGAATGTCCGGGTCCGGTGATTGCCAACAATACTTGTTTTTGGACAATCACTTCAACCAATACATGAAATATACATAAAAGTATTTCTTGAATTATTTAATCAAAATTGTCAGAACAATTTGACCCACACACCGATGCTACCGCTCAGTTCAATGGATATCGCATTATGTTTCCCTATTTGAAATATTTTATCTTTGTCACATGAGTCGCTAAATGTAAAGGGGAAAATTAATAGATAAGAGTTCCTTCCGTTTCTTCCTTCACCAAAATTTTGTATTGTTGTAATGGTCAATTCTATGGACACGGCTCCTTTCTTTTTATTTATTATATTTCTATTTATTATTTTTTTCTATTTATTATTTTTTTTCTATTTATATTTATATTCTATTTATATTTTTGTTTATTATATTTCATATTTGCTGAATATATTTTATACAACAAAAAGATAGATTTCATAGGTGTTTTAATCATTTCTGAAACATAAAATTCATTTAGTTTAAATAAAACTAGAATTTTGATAGGTTGCATATTATAATCAATTTAAACTTTTGAATGAATTGCCCAAATTGATGCCAATTCAAAATTTACCACGCTAATACGTAGCTTACTTACTTCTCAAGAAATAGGGCCCTGGGCGCACATTTCTTTTTTTTGCAACTGGGAAGATTGTGTGCGTTCTCTGTAAAATGTTTTTAGTTTTTAACCTACTTTTTTTTAAATTCGAAAGAACTAAAAAAAATGAAAAAGTAGGTATTGACATGGAATCGAGGCCCTGTCCATCTGTCTGTCAGTACCCCCTTCCAAAATCGGTTCTATCAATCGGATCAAAATATTCCTTTTTTTTATGTTAGAAAGCTATGACCTCATAGACCATACTTTTTGTCAACCTGTCTGTACGTCCGGACTGACATAAATCTACTATCTGTCAGCGAATTTCTAATTGAATTAGCATTTAAATTAAATTTTAGTCATTTAAATCCCTGTTGCCAAATCAATGGCATGAGAAACTTTATTTTAAAATATTTTTTATCTGAATCGTTTTAACACGTATATTTTTTCATGGATCGTTTTGGAATGACGTCATAAAATACAGCACAATGTGATTCTTTAATAGTTCATTAATTGTTTACTAAGAATGCGGAAAGATATAATTTTTGCAAAGAAATTCTGCTTAGTTTTATTTTGCATTTATTTTTTAATGCGGTATAGAGTAGTTTCATTATTTTTGTTATTAATATTTAATTGAAGAGATTAGTGGAAGAACGTGCTAAGTGACAAAAAATGAAAACAAGAAATTTAGCGTTAAAGTATTTAGTTTGCAATCGAGATCTGCTGAAAACGGAACTATCAAACGGTAGAAATGTACTTTCATTAATTTTTTTTAAAAAAAGGGGACACTTGTGTTATATTTTATGAAGGGAATAACACGTTGATTGACACAAATCTCAGTTTTCTCTAAAATGTCACTTAGCACGTTTTTCTACTAAGATCTTCAATTATTCTTCGAACTACAAATAAATAGAACAGACGATAAATACTATTAAGTAAATTTGTAAAAGAATATAAAGGAAAATAGTTGATTTTGGCTTTTAGAATTTTAAACTATAGCTGGATGCTGTATTTAGCCACTTTTCTAAAGTGAGTGTAGAAACGATTGTTGATGATATTTACTGTTAGGCTATTTTAGTTCTCAAATAACTTCTTGTTTTAAATAAGATGTTGTGCCTATCCAAAGGGTAATTATCGAGCAGAATATATTGTATTGATGAAACCGTCTCACTAATATTTCACCTTAACAGGACTCCCTTTGGAATTCCACATCTTGAAAATCGTAATGTTATTCCTATGGAAAACATTTGCCAGTCAATTACAGCCATAATTTTATTAAAAGGTTACTAGTTTCTTGTATCATTGCAAAGAACGAAAGGAACTAAAAGGATAAAACTAATTTGTTTTGTGAAAATCACATTTAGTATTTTTAATAATTTTTTGAAGTTAGTAAAAAAGGGAGTAAGCATTAAGTTCTAACTTCAAAAAATAAAAAAAAATACTAAATATGTGTTTTTCACAAAACAAATTAGTTTTATCCTTTTAGTACCTTTCGTTCTTTACAATGATACAATTAATTAGTAACCTTTTAATAAAATTATGGCTGTAATTGACTTGCAAATGTTTTCCATAGGAATATCATTACGATTTTCAAGATGCGGAATTCCAAAGGGAGTCCTCTTAAACACGTTAAAACTAAAATACTTCATCGTTCGCTTTTCAAAGGGAAAAAATCAGACAATTTTCTTCCAGAAATATATGTATTACTTTTCACGATCTCTTCCCCCATCAATCTGACCTAAGAAAAGACATTTGTTCGCGCCTTGTACTTCCTGACCGAAAAGCAATCACTTCATTTGTCGGAGTTAAAAGTGTTACATTTTTCTTCTATCTTCGTGCAAAATCTTTCTTATTTTCTGGGCAATTCCATTAGTTGCACAATGGCCCAAACTACGCCCTTTCTGAACGCAACAAACGACACCTTAACCCCACGCATTTTTGTCGGATATTTTCTGCCATGAAATAAAAACGGACTCAAAAACCGTTTAGTGGAATTCTTTGGGGATGAGAAAGAGTAAAATATAACTTTACAAAGTACACGTTCGTGAACTGTTAATTTTTTTTTTCTAGATTCAAGTTCTAAACTTTTTAAGTGAGTAAAAGCGAATTCTCTGTCTGTTATTATAACTGTTAGTAATCTATATACATAAAAGGCGACTTCTGTTTGTATAGGACGCAAAAACTTAAGAACCACGCAATAGATCGTCACGAAATTTGGCACAAAAATTCATCTCATCTCCGGAACAAACATAGGCTAAGAATTTTTCGAATCGGACCGTTCCTTCTATCGTTTTCGAACGTTTTAAAGGAAAAAATACACCACTTTAGCTCAAACCCGATCATTTTTTCTCTTTCGTGATGTCATCAGGCAGAAAAATTTAAATAAAACTTTTTAGAAAACAATTGATATTGAAAATGTTTAATTTATTTAATATTTGTTCATTGCCTTCAGAAACAAAATTAATAATTTGGAAAAATAGTTGGATATGTTTCACGTTACGTAATCCTACCAGTCTCCATTATATTATTTTATTGTGTATATCTGATTTTAATTATGAATTTTTTAAAAGCATAGTTAAGCTTTTACTGAACTACGTTGTTTTTTGAAGACCGTTGCACTACAGATGCATATTAGGGTTTCATGTCTTCCTTTTTTCGCCAAATACTTTGCCAAACTCTCCAAATTATTGCAAAGAACGTGCAAAAGAGCATTTTTTTTAATTGCTGGTTGGTTGTGCGATGGTCTTTGCGCCAGAGCTGAATGGGTGTAATGGTAGCTATATATTTTCCTCGCCAAATTTTTCAAACACGCCAAATGAGCTAAAATGTTTTTATTCGGGAAATTACTACGACATTATCTGTTAATTTTATAACATTTTTTAAATTTTGAATTTTTAATGTAATATAAGTAGCGGGATTTTGTACTTTAATAACGAACGGTATCAGCAACATAAGCTTATTAAAAAGCAAATAAACTTATAAAAAAATGAAAATCGTTTGCTGTTTGCTGGAGTAGCTTATTTTTAATTCTTACTGATTATTTTTTTTTTTACTTAAATATGTATTCTCTTTAATTTGAGCTTCTTATCAAAGGTATTTTTGAAATTAATATTAATCATTACTATATCCAAGATGGGTAATTAAATAGAAAATATTACTGGGTAATTTTCATATCTTATGTAACTCAAATGAAAGAAAAAATAGTTAAATTGATTATTAAATTATTTTTTCACCTCTACCCGTGCAACGTCGGGTATAACAGCTAGTTGGTTTATAAATCCGACGCCTCATGTCTCAGATATAAAGTGAATATCAGTCATCGAACCATAATATATTTTAATTATATTACTTCTATTTTATTACGCAAGACATAAATTAAATACTGTGAATCGCTGAAAGATTTTTTCTGGCCATTTTAAATATTTTATGACTTTGAAATGTTATTTCTGAAACAATTGAATAGTATAAGTATATACTTTTTGAGACACATTCTTCAGAAGCTTTCATCTGCACATACATGTATTACGGTAGATGGGGAGCCCAGTCGGTTAGGCATTTGCCTTGCATGCGAATGGTCCCAGGTTTGGGTCCGGGCATCGCCAAAATACTGCAGACCTATAAACGGCCGTGCAGCCAAAAATGTCCTTCGAATCCCCCGAGTAGGGGAGTGCACTTTAAATATGCTCCTAAGTCCCAACTCTGAGTACGATGTGGCCCTTAACTGTTGCGATGTGGCCCTTACCTACTCGGGTGTCGGCTTGTCACTTGACTGTGGTTCTAAATTACGACGCCTGTCGTCAATAGCCCTCGTGTAGCTATAGTGCAAAGATAATTCAAACTTACCTACCATACATATATTATAAATTATTATGTTTATATATGATGTAATACAACTTTTAAAGTTATTCCCATATTTTTCAAATGACCTAACACTTAATTTTGCTTTTATTAAAAATAATTCGGGCAGAAACTTTGTACGAAACTGGAATTGTGAACAACTGATCCTTAAAAAGGGTAGTAAATGTTGCAAATCCTAGAAAACTCTCAAAGACCTGATCGATGGCGAAGTGAGAGATAACTTGGATTGGCTATGTGACCTGGAATGGAGGAAACTTTATATATTTGGAACAGTTTCATGGTTTAATCTTTTAAAGTATCCAATCAGTCTTAACAATATTGTGATACATGTTTCCGGTTTCGGCCAAGTAGAAGGAACTTTTCATATAACTTGGGCGGAAACATTAAGTAACCAAAGATATGAGTTTAACTCTCGTTATGAAAATCGAAATATTTTGGGTGGTAAAATAGATTAAATGAAAGAGAATATGTGAGAACTTTTTAAAATCTGTTTCCAAACAGATATTTTGTAAACATTTTAAACTGCATATTACAAACATTCACATTTCAATTTTCGTAGAAATATTAATGTTTCTCATGTAATTAGTACAAATGTCAATGTTTTTCTTTAAACTTACCCATTGCTTTTGAAGTATTAGACCAATGAGTGGTTGTGTTGCCACTGAAATTAATATTCTCGTTTTGTTACTAAATACTTTCTATTTTCAAAATATTTAGCTTTGTTCAAGCATTAAGACATAGACTTATGATTCTTAATTTTTATTTATAAATCGTAAAATACAATAACACCAGATATTAAGATCATCAGATCAAAGTTATTGTCAATTTAGTTTGTGTAATTTCAACGCTTGCTCATTGAACATACATTTTAAATGATATTATGCGTCTTAAAGTAATCAAAATTCATATTTAAATTTATTGCACCTGTCATTAAATTGAATACATAATACTAATGACGAAACTTGCACTCAGTTTTTTCTTCACTTACCTACTTAACTATGACACATTCGTGCGAGACCTGCCCTTTCAATTGCCATCACTACCCCACACAGCGTGCCTGCTTAGCATGGAAAAGTGGCCGCCCATGCAAAATCCACAATAGCTCAATTTACGACCACTGCCCAGGTGATTCAGCGGAAAAGGTTGAAAGGGTTCGACTGGAAGTATGTCACCCAGTCCTTTCATGGGTCTGACAAATTTGTAACTGACACAAGGGACGGATTTTAAGTATATGGAATTTCAAAACGAATATACTAGGCACTAAATAATTATATTTTAAAACTGACTTGCGTGTTGTAGAAATTCAGAAAACTAAACACACTAAGTTTAAAGGGATTATATAATTGCTCGGGTAATAATATAAAATTCAATTTTAAACAAATGTGCAGTTACAGTTTGGTCAAATCATCACGTTGCAATATGTCTCGCCTTTAGATGTCCGGCATATGCTAAGACCACCCTATTACTTAGAGACTTTTCTGAGAACAAACGCATAAGATGACAATATATGGACTATTTACTGAGATTTGTTGACCAAGTAGAAGCATTAGAAACGGAATAAGAATTTTTTCAAGTACTGATTTGCATAGAAAGGGACCGTTTTTTATTGTAAGAGGTCTTAAGGTGTGATTTTGGAGTGGTTCGGAGGAAAGCTATCCCATGAAAAGGGCTGGGCTTGCTTTTTTTTGTGTCTGCATTGGGACTTTAAAATCAATGTCTAAATACAATTGCCAGCTGTTATTATGATTTCCCCACAGAAAAGCCTTTCTATAAAACAATCTCGCCTTTCCTTTTAATTTGAAATTGTACGTAAATTGAAAGGAATCGACAAAATTATGCTTTATCAAAAATTATATGCGTGTAAAACATTATTTAATTTTCATTAATATTATTTATAAACGAAGGGAACATTTTAAAATTCATTCTAATTGTACTAAAATATTTCTCCAATTTCCTAAGGAAGTAAATGACCAATTTTCATAATGTATCAGCATTTTAATTATAATGTATTGAAATTCAACCAACACGGCATCAAGCTATCGACAGTTGCAAAAATTTGTAAATAACGCAATAAGTTCACTCACTTCAGTAAGCACTCACAATTGCGTTGAAACAATTCTTAAAATATTTTTCTTAATAAAATGTTTATTTTAGAAATACATTTTAAGTGTTTTAAAAATAAATGTTTTTATATATTTTTTAAGTAAAGAATAATATTTTGTACTTTTTGCCCTTCTAATAGTTTGAAAACACCATGATTAAGTTCAGGTTCACAAGAATTCGCATTCACTTTATTTTATCTATAGTTCAACATTCACGTGTACTCAAAAACTCTTTACGAACATAACATGCTTTTGTTATTGCAATTGACTCTAAAACAATCAAATCATTTGAACTTTGATAGAAAAATGATAAATACGTTTTAACGTGTTTTTCAAAACATTGTGAAGGTGCAGTACGGAAGTGTTTCCGTTCTTGGTTTATTGCGACCGAACAAATACATAAAAGTTTTTTTTAATATGCAAGGTAAATTAACTTAACCCGTATCCATACACAATCTGTTTGCGAACTCAGAAAATAGCCATGTAAAAAAATTTGCATTTATAATTTTGCATAATGCACAAGATTTATTTATAACTTCCGAAGTAATGTACTTGTCTAAAATCAACAAAACTCGGGACAAAAATGGGTCGGATGATGGCCTCATCTTCTAAAGTCCATCAAAACAACACGGACATTCTTTGATTCTGCGATTGCGTATAATGGCTCTCTGAGTCTAGATTTGGGTGAAATTCGCTACGCTCCCCTTTGAGAAAAGATCTTCTTTATTCCGGATAAAAAGTCTTTGAAGTTTCGTTTGTTAAGTAATTGCAAGAGAAACGTCATTAAAACAGGATCCGACTTATTCTGTAGTTGCAATGAAGCGCAAACTTCTTATAAAGCAAGCAGTCTGGATGATCCATTTCTAATGGTTTGACTTTATTTTGAGTATATACCATTAAAGAGGATTGTTTCTTTTTTAGAAAGTCATTTAATGATATGTCATCCATTTATTGAAGTAAAACGGCAGATATGTTTGACATTTATGATTCACATAATTTATGTAGTTTTACTTTTATTACTTAAAAGTTTAATAAAGAAAAGTTTTTACATTTAACTGAAAAAAATATTCCAAAATAAAATAACCTAAATTTAAAAATTTGCAAACAATTATATTATTAGGAGAGCAAGGATCACTATTTTTTAGGTGTAATTTATTAAAGCGTTTGTTTTTTCTTTAATTTTTTAAAGGGATTCAAAATTTTATAGTAATTCAAAACAAAAATCCCATTACCAAAAAACTAAAGTTATTATTTTTGAAGCCAAAGCAACCCTTTGCTTTGTACAGATGCTTGAATGAATTTTAAAGATATCTTTCTGAGATAACTACTTTTCCACCACCCATGGTGAAAGCAGATTTCCAGAACTTTTTGTTGGTCATAAAGCTTTTTTTTATTTCTCAGAAGAATATAATATTTTTTTTAAGAAAAAGAAATATTCTCAACACGTGTTGGAAAGCAAATCTCCAGAAATAGTTTATCTTTCAACATCCGACAAAAAATAACCATTTCCAAAGTTAAAAAGGAAACCCTTTCCTTACCACCATGTTCTTTTCAAAAACACCGATTTTAAATGTTACCCCTTTAGTGGGCAAAATTAAACCACCCAAGGCTTGTGCTTATTTTGAAACGAAACCCACCCACAGTTAACCACCAACCCATTAATTTTTCTGTAGTACCCACTTATACATGTATTTTTACTTATATTTAAACAATTGTCTGACCAGTGTTTACACAAAAGCATACAACTTTCAGCTGAAATCCCAACAGACAATGCAGACCGTCATTGTTTAGATCCAAGTCCTAGTCCGACCACCCACATATAATGGAAAACGAAAAGATGGCGGTCTTCTGAAATTATAGTTTATTTTAAGTTCTTTTTTTCAAGAATTTGGAAATGTACTTCTGGTAGAAATTATTTTTTGTTTGAAAAGTTCGTTGACAGAAAGTCCAAGTATCCGTCTGATTTCAGCGAATTTATTTCAAAAGATACTGCCATTTAAGTAAAAAGAAGTTTTTAATCAATTTGTCATTAGCCGGAATAACAGTGGAAAGAATGTTTATGTGAGCAAGCGAATCTCCTAGGTCAATGGTAAACAGTAATTTTTTTAAAATCATAATTCTGAGTAATATATTAATAAATATTAAACACAAAAAAAAAGATAATTTATTTTAATGTTAATTTATAAACTTCTAGTACGAATGGATCTTATTTTTTAATTGTGTAGATAAAATAAGAAAACAACGAGCGCGCAACTGTCGGTTATGATCAATTTTTTTACGAAGTACAGAATTGAAGCTTGAGAGGTACTTTAACACAGTAAATATTAAAGCAAATTAGAATTAAAATCGAAAAATAGATTTTTGTACTTCATCTTTGGAATGAGGCACCCGAAGTAATAAGAATACAAAGAATATGTCGATGATAATTGAATTGATCGAGAAAAATATCGTATGACAATACTGTGGCACGTCCCAATATCGTTTGAACATCAAATTAACATCGTAAATTGATGATTGTAGGATCTAGTATGTGGAACTATGAACTAGACTGGTTTACTTAGAATGTAGTAAAACCATTTCAAATATAAAATTATTCAATAATTCAACTATAGAAGGTTTAATGAAAGATTATATAATTATTTAGCGTAAGAAATTATTGTAAAAATAACTTAATGTATTTATCAAATTAAATTTATTTTTTTAACCCTGTAATGCATGATTTTTTTTTCATCCTGAAAAATGTTTGTATCTTTAATGCTCATACATTATGAGAAAAATGCAAAAAAAATTAACTGCATAGGAAATTTAAATAATTTCAATTTTAAAAATTGTTGCTATATAGCAATACCATGCATTGGGCGCTGAATAGATGCCAAAAGTTTGGGATATTAATATTTTATTTACTGCAAATCATTACCTTTTTTACTTAACCTAATGAACATTTTTTATATTGCTAAAAATAATACTTAAAAATTAAGTTAATTGATAATTTTATTATATAATAAGTTGCAAAGGCACAGACACAGTTTAAAGTATAAAAATCTTTAATGAAAACATTTATAACAAACCAAAGAGTATTAATATTTAGTACAATTGGATTTTGTCATAAAAGAAAAATTATTTTTGAAAATAATTATGAGTAATAGTTACTATTGAAACAAAATTAATATATTTATACAAAAATGAATAGAAGGTAGCTGTTAATGAAAATATACAAAAAAAAATTTAAACAGAATTTTAAATGGTAGTATGATGCGACTTAAAACAGTCATTGTTACTGTTAAAACAGTGGTACAACAAAAGGTGCAAAAGTACAAAAGATACAAAG
This sequence comes from Hylyphantes graminicola, assembly GCA_023701765.1. Classification (NCBI taxonomy): domain Eukaryota; kingdom Metazoa; phylum Arthropoda; class Arachnida; order Araneae; family Linyphiidae; genus Hylyphantes; species Hylyphantes graminicola. Next base: position 50,086,910 of record CM043111.1, read on the forward strand.
TGCATGATGTTTCCAAACGGCAACACACTTGTAAAAACAGACTACAAAATTTCAATTTTGATAAGAATGATTAGAAAACTACTAAATATATTTTAAAATAACTTTCTAGAACTATTATTATTTTTTCAAAACATTTTATTTGTATTTAGTACTTATATTATAACTTCGAACACTGCTAAAGACGTAATTTCACAGCAGTTAATAACTTCGCTCTTTAATTTTGAATGCACTTTTACTACTGTCATCTGGGAGGGTTATTAGTAACTAAAACTTTAAAACAGAATGTATTAAATAAAACTGATTTGTCAAGAGGGAGCTCTACTTTAATAGAATAAAGTGGGTCATTTTTATTTGTTGCTATATGGCAACAGCATGCACTAGAGGGTTAAAATATATTAAAATGTTTCGAATTAATTTAAGGAATTTTTGTTTACTTTAAAAAGATAAATTAATTGACTAAATTACTTAAAATATAAAAAAAATTACTTAATTCCCAATTTTTTTAAAGAACAAATATTTTCTATAATACTTAATTTAAAAAAAACCTGAGTAAAAAATATACTTGTTCTTCGAAATAACTTAAACTGGCGATAATAAAGTCAATGTCCGTAATTGTTTTACGATTGCGTACAATTTCTCCTCGATCCACTAAAAGTTTAGAACAAACATTTTTTAAATACAAATTTTATACGAAACATGTTTATAAGTTAACTAAGCCGGATTTTTAAAAGTTTAATTGTCTTCTCTGAATCTCCCTGCCATTTGAATACCTCTAATCATGAACTTATCTACAATAGAATAGGCTTTCATAAATGTAGGTTTGTGTGCAAAAATGCTTAGCTAAAAGGCCTTCACAACATGGACATCTTGTATAGTAATATAAATACAAATTGTTTGGAAACTACTTTTACAGACATGGTACTTCGTATGACTTGATGAAAAAAGTATGTCCCAGCTCTATTTCTGCGCAATCCATTGCTTGCCAACCTCACACTCTTGTTATATGGAGTTTACAAAACGCTCAGAACATTAACCTGGCGTTGAACAACAATACGGCTGTTGTTAAACATCCGCTTTACCCTTTTTGTTTGATGTCCCTACCTCAACAAGAGTTTTTGTTCCACCATTTAGCTTCCTTTATCTTGCGTTTGAATCACTGCATTCTGGGTGGAAGTTTTCTTTTCCTTACACTATTGAAGAAGGCTAAAATAACACTTTTTATTTTCCTCAAGTATTCAAATAATGACATCGTGGTTTTGAAACAGTTAAGTTTTTTTTTAACATTGAATTTGCGGCAATGTAGCTATTTACTCTGCATGAATGCGTTGACTCTATGGGATGTTTTAATTACAGCACACTCAAAGTAAAGATAACCAGTGAATTACATGCATAATTTAATATTGCAAACCTCAATTTCACTGATTCATCAGAATAAAATAAAATGAATATGGCGGGGATCAATTGTTTTTAAATTATATCATCCAAGATTCAAAAGACTAAATTACAAGGCATAAACACTCTTGAAACGAGTGAACTCCACTCCTATAAGATAAGTGCATTTTCGACACTGGAACGGAGTGAAAATTTACTCAGACTGAGTTAAAATCGGTCGTATGTTTTAAGAGTATACGAATGATATTTAATAGAAGAAAATATATTTGATACAACTTACATACACCTAACTCTTTACAACACCTAACTTTGTATTTTCAAGTAGCTCGAATTTTCTTTGTTTGAAAGTTGTGGTGTCGTATGCGCCACTTGTCTGCAGTTTAAATTTCAAAGCGTAGGGGACTGTGGTGGAGATCCTGTCGGAGGTTTAGCAAAACAAGAGTGAAATCCACTAAGTGCATTTTCGACACTGAAAGGAGTGAAAATTAACTCAGACTGAGTTAAAATCGCTCGTTTGTTTTTATGAGTGTAGGGAGCTCGATAAGAAATAATTGCGTTAGTTTCTTGGTTTTGTATGATTTTTTTTGTTCGAATATTCAAAAATATTTTTTTACTCCGAATGGTCAAGTGCATTTTGCATTGTGAAAACATTATGTTATATTACCCGAAAATGTGTGACAGTAAAGTTGTGACATAAATTCCCTTTTTGTAGAAATGAGAGTTTTAAATAAATAATTATTTCATTAATTTTAGGCGGAATAGAAGTGAAGTACATTACAGTTCTTGTTTTATAGAGAATTTCTTGCATTGTTTTTCGACATTTAACTAAATCAAGAACATGAATCACAACTATGTCAGACATAGGTGAATACTTTCATTACGGACCATTTCCTAATTTCCCATGCACAGAGCTCGCCAACACAAGTAACTAGTTTGTCTCTTGATAGATACAGGACTAATGTTCTAAGTTATTATGTTAGACATGAATATTTTTCTACTTCAGCTTAAGTGTAGAATTGATCCAACGTCTGTACATTAAACCTCGGCAACTGTTTTACATATGTTATTCTAATTACGCATTAACGCAATGATTGTCACCAAAATATTTTTTATATAGTTTAATGAGGCGAAGGGATGCTTTCCTGTTTAAATATATTCTGAAAATAAGCATTAGAGTTAATTACACCTTAAGGCGTGTACACAGAAAAAGTAAAACAAATTGTGTCTCCCTACAGGTATGAAACGAGCGACACCACACCTATGAAATTCCGTCGATGATAAATTTGATTTACGTAAATGAAATAGCTTTAATTCATAGAAAGAGTTGAAAAGTGTCACAATAGTAGCAATCCAGTAAATTTCTAAATGCCATTTCTTATAAACTATATTCAAACATATATATTTTTTAGAATTTATATTTAATAGTACTTTAAGTTTTTCTAGTATGTTATTTTACATTTTCAGACATTATTTTAGATATTGCAGAATAAATTAATAAATAAATATTGAAACCAATATTTTTTTAGCATTTATTTTATTTTGGATTGAAAACAACCGATTTTACATAAATTAATAGAATTTCAGATTATGAAAGCGTATTAGTATTTTCGATTATTTAATCCATTTTTTCCTGTGCATCAATTGTCATTTGTTAACTCAAATGTACGAAACTAATGCACAGTATAAAATGCTATGCAATATGTTTTTAATTTTATGTATTTTGATCTTAATTGTATATTTAATTATCTAAGTTTTTAGTAACTACCTAAATGTTTATTGCTTGAGATATAATTCAGTAAAAATATTTCCGTCATTAAACTGTTGATCAAAAATATTTTTTTTTGTGTAGTTGTATAGAATACTTTATTTTTATACAACCGTTAACTCAATTAATCCAATTTAGTCAATGCTAATTATTTGTTCAACGCTGCTTAGTGAGTCATATGGCTTCGGTTTACTACAATTTAATGATTACCACTCCATTTAACTGAGTTTAGCTTCTGTGCGTCTGGGTTGTAGTTTTATAGGCTGAAACCACTGTGTATTTAATTTCGCAACCATTGCAATGAAACCAATTATTATCCGAATGAATGTTTCACTATCCAATCAGGAATGCATGGAACTCAACCCTTTCGTCCTGTAATTCAAGGATGAGTGTGAGTCACAGCAGTCACCATGACAACGCAAGCAAACATTCCACGTTACGGTTACGACATGATCTTTATAATAGTAGAAATGTGAATGGCGTGTTCGGTAGCACTTTTCCGAAGTGAAAATGGACTGCTATAATAGTGATGATAACAGAAATTAAAAGTAGGTCAAAGGTGGGGGTGAAATCATTCCAGACCAAGGTTACCGAACGGAAAAAGTTTTTGAGTTTTAGTTAATTTTGCCATAATTAGAGGATTTTGTTTAAATTCTAGGCCATGCAAGTATTGTATTGTTCGCGTTGGCGGCGTTTGTAAAAGGACGCTGTTTTGAAACACTTTTTTTTTCTGTATTTCCTTGTCCGTTTCCGAACAGTAGCGTAAGGAATGAGTTATGGGAAAATGACGGCATTTTGTGTTGGTTTTCTTCGATTCTCAGACGCTGATTTGCCGCTCGCTTATTATGTGTTGAATAGGTAAATAAAAATATGTAAAACGTGGGAATCAATTTTAAGCTAATGGAAACACTTTTTATCTTGGGAACTTTATTTCCTCGAAAATATAATGTATTTTCATAAAATTTGTCATATTTGTAGTTAAATAAGTATAAGATAGGGTAGACTGACCAGGGAGTGAACAGGCCCCAGTAAATGACAATTGGTAAATATAATTAAAAACCAAGGATTGAAAATCATTCCACTATATGGATTGGCAACACTGACTTCCTCCCTTGTAGTAGGAAGCTATCTGACAATGGTTGGTTGTGTCCTGGTCATTATATCCTGGTGTTCATTCACTGGCGAACGTGACGTCTTAAACGTTCATTCACTGGTTAGTCTACCCTATCATTTTATTCGTGAAAGGAACAATTTCAATGTTTGTATTTCAAGTTAACGATTTAAATGTGCCGTATCAAAACAAAAATATCCTTAAATCTATTTAAGGTGTATCCTAAACAAGTGAGAGGTTTTAATAAGGTACGATGAAGCATAATACTATGTTATATATTTCTTTAAAACTGAAATCGATTGGACAAAATTTAAAATATTTAAACTAATTGTAGATTAATTTGGTGTTTTTCATAAAAATCCTTCAAGTTTACTAGGGACGTTTTGTACGAAGCAATGATAACTCTAACCTGTTAATAGATAATAGTAATCCAAGAATAATTAAATCATGTGTTTGAAAGCGAAATAACTCCAAAAATGCGAGTTTCGGAAAATCGAAAAAAAAAACCTTTCTAAATCAGTTATCTTAAAAGTTTCTCTAAATTTTATAATCAAATACTCATTATGCTAAGTCACTAGCCAGTTACTTGAGATTAGTTATATTATCTGTTGGATTTTTTTTAAAAATTTAAGGTTGAAAGTTGGAGTTATTATTATTTTTTTTTTGTTTAAGTAACGATATTTGATAGTTCTAAAACTAATAGTCAATATTAGTCAAGTTTAAAGAAATAAGAGGGTTGCTTCAAAGATAAAAGAAGTGGTGCAAATGTTATGAAAATTTATTCACTTGCTACTAAAATGTTATGTTTTCACGCATATGTTTTACCTAACTTGAATTTGAATAAATAATAATTATAAAGTGGGTTTTTTTTAATAAAATAGCGTTCTACCTTTTGTAAAATATGTTTTAATTAAGGGTAAACAAAACATGCGTAAGAACTGTTCTGTAAATCAATGCTATAACTAGCAAGCAAAAAATGAGAAATTAATGAGAAAAAAATAAAAAAATAACACTAAAAATTATCTTTAATAAGATACTGTTTTATTATATTTATTACACAAAGGAACGTAAGCACGTAAGATTTTGACTTGTATGTGGAGGGAATAGATGTGAACCAAGTCCATAAAATGCTACTTTGTGTTACTGACGTTTATAGTTGAAGCCGCTAGCAGTGGCAATTGAAAACATTTTTTAATTGCTATTGCCCAGTCAATATTATCTGAACTACGTAATTTTTCATTATGGTTCTGAAATTCTACATAGATAATACATGCAATTCCGCTGCTAACTCGAAAATTACAAAAAGTAGATTTGATTCGCTTGTATTTTGAACCCTCCACATACCAGACATAGCACATTGTCATGTTTCATGTGAGGTAGAACATTATTAGGGGAAGGTGGGTTACCTCGGACCTATTTTGACTTTTCAATTTTTATTTTCTTAATTGCTTGCAAAAAGTGAATAAAAATATTTTTACTGAATACTTTATGTTGTTATATACAACATATATTTATTTTAACATGTTATTTAAATGATTTCAACTATTAAAAAAATAAATACAGAAAATTGTAATTCGGACCAAGGTACACCACCGGCGGTGTACCTTGGTCCAACCGGTAGTGTACCTTGGACCAATTATTAATAGGTATAGAGACCCGATTTACAGTCCAAAAACCAATATTTATTAGCCACATAAAATTCAAAAATACATTTTACAACCTACTCTTATTTCTAGCCAAGATTGTAGTAATTGGTTATGTTAGGTCAATTGGCTCAGTAAGGGGTTTTATTGCCTTAGTTTTTTAGTGCCCTTTTGGCTTTTTCAGCTGCAATGCAATCTTTCTCGGGTGTATTCGTTAAAATGCAGCATAAAATTAAACTGTTATTTCATGCCATAGAAAAACATATGGCTATCTTTCTGTCTTAAATTTGAAAAAAAAAACTCAAATATTTCCAACTATGTTTATTCAACCAGGCCTAAACGTAAAAAGGATGTTCTGCTTAGATATTTATTATAAAAAATATCTTTTTAGATGAGCATGCAATAATTATTTTCTATATTATATCAATATGGTAAATATTTTATAGGCTTCCATAAATCTAAATAATTAACTACAAAAAAAAATTCTTTATCACATCATATCAAAATTTCTTACAAATTTCCATTTTTCTAGATTTTACAAATCAGGGTTGCATATTAATAGCTTAAAATACTTAATTTTTCAAAGGAAAGAATTTACTTGAATTTTAAAAAAGGTTTTCAACAATCTGAAGCACATAAGACCTATAGTAGTGTACCTTGGACCAGTCCAAGGTACACCACTTGTATTAGGTTTGAGGTACACCACTTGGATATTAAAAACAAAATAGTTAATCACCAAGTTAAGGTAAGACTTAACTTAATTTCAAGCACACTGTTTTATAGCTAAAACTTTGCTTTATATTGCATAACCATCGTTTCTGAATAAATACTACATGTTTGAGTATAAAATTACACTAAAGAATGTGACAAAAATTTACTTTTGGACTGTGAATTTAGTTTTTCGAAACCTCTTTAATAAATTGAGCTTTTAAACAAACAGATAGAACTTCACTGAGATCCCTGGTAGCAAATACTTTAACTGCATGTGGTGTTGTTTCAATATCTAAGCTAATCGAGCTAGAATCAGCATAGGTTCGAGGTACACATACGTCCAAGGTACACCACTTACCCCTATTGCTTTCATTGTTTGGTTTCATTTGTGGTTTGACCCGAAAGGCTCCCCACAAAAAATGTAACTACAAAACGATTTAAACTTTTAAAAATCATTATGCATTTCAAGTATCGTAATTTAAAGAATAATTTCCAAGCATTTTTGTTAAATTTTACAAATTAAAAAAAAATGGTGCTGGTTAAAAAAAAATCTGTTGGATCCGGGCGGGTAACTTGGTCCAAGCATGAATACATATTAAACTACTTTTTAACATCTTTAAAGGCTGTGTTACCGTATTAAATAACAATATTAAAATGTTTAAACATAAAAATAACAAAGTTAAGACACATAGTTATTACCCAATGGTATATAACTTAACATATACACTGCAATGCATCGTAGAATGACATTACACCATGAATACCAGTATTGATTGTCGCTTAAAAGAAAAGTAGACTTTTAATAAAGGGAAAATAACTTATGTTATTTAATATTGCTTCTAAAAATATCTTAATAACGTGCAAACTGTTTTATTATGAAAGGGGAAAAATATATTCCTGATTAGGAGCTTGAAATTGTTTACGTTTCAACATTTGCGATTTTGAGGTTTTTTTTTTTTTTTTTTTTGTACGTTTCTTGCAATTTATCTTTATCTTTTTAATGTTTAAAATTATTTGATTTTAAAAAATATCATCTAAAAAATAGTTAAGCATAAAAATAAGACTTCTTCAAAAATAGTTAAACCGAATACTTTTTTGCATACATTTTTTAAAATGGAAAGTTCCATAAAGAAATCCTTATATCTTCGACAAAAGTTACCCGCATTCATCGGCAAAAGTTTCCCAGTGACTAATATTTAAATATAGCATATAAAAGTATTCAACTTATAATAAAACATATGGTGTAATATTGATCCCCATTAATAAAATAATCGAATAGAGTATTTTATTTAGCTATTTTCAATATATTTTGGGTGTTTCAGACAAAAATTGGAGAGCATAGATCTTTGTCATTAAATGCTCGTGAGAATAAATATGTCGTTTGTTGAATTGCCAAAATTGGAATGAGAATTATTTTATATGAAATGAAAGCCAATGTTTCAATCTTTTAAAAAATGTAAACCAATTTAAGATGGGATAATTTTATGAAGTGATAGTTAAAAAAAATTCCGACGCTTGGGCCAAAGTTACCCTCCATGTCCAAAGATATCCGCTTCGACGGTAATTAACTCCATTAGTGTTGTATTTCCTCACTTATAGAAACTCGCATTCTTAATATCAGCTTATCCTTTAAGCGGCCTGTTTTGCTAATTGTTTTCTATCGTACCATATGCAAAAACATGCAAAGATAATTTTCAGGCAAATAACGAATTTCGTAATTTTTAGAGCTATTGCCTAATTGAAAAATTTTTATTACATTTTCTTTCCAATTCGTCTGTTTCGATAAAATACACTGTAGAAACATACAAAACTAAAAATATCCCTTTTGTTAAAGCTATGGTTGTTACCATTTGTATGTTACTTTTAAGAAGGAAGTGTATTTGTAAAATAAAACTTGTTGACTAATTTTCGTTAAATAACGGCAGACTTCACTCTAGTATTTGATTTTCTAGGTAAAGTAGCATATACATTGTAATTGAAAAGTCTTCAGTTTTGTAAAAAAAAATAAATGTTTAGTTTGTATGAGAGAAAAGTAATTGAAATTTTAATGAGTTTAACTTTAACTATTGTTAAATGTTTTATTGACTTTTCAAGACAAGTAAGTTTCTAAGTAATTTAGTTTTATGTATTTCAGATGAAGTTTGATGTATTTAGTTAGCCCATACTTAACATAACTTATAAGTGTTTAGATATAACGAAACGCAGAAGAATTGTTTAAAGTTTTGAAAGAAACTAAGTGGATAAACCTTAAGGGTAAATAATTAATAATAAAATGCTAAAAAATATATAGAGTAAATGTATTTTCTTTCATTATAGATAATATTTAGTTAACCACTTAGGTTTAAACTAAATGAACCACCAATAAGGGGAAATTAATAACAATAACATATTAGAAAATGTGTACCCTTTTCAAGCACTGGTTGAACAAATTAAATCTATTTAGCCTAACCAACGTAGTGCAACAACAGAAAATCTTATTTATATGCGTGACAAAATTTCTAAAGCTAGTAAAAAGCTGAATCATCAAAACTTAAGTTTTTTTTAAAAAAAATTGGGTTAAAAGACCCAAATCAGGAAATCTTCAAACTTGTTTTAGTTAGGATATCTCTAAAAGGAATAGAATTCAGTAAATACAACGTATATTGTTTTTAATCCTTTCCTATATGAAAGTGTTGGCTAATATAATATTTACTTTTCTAAAGAAAGACTCTATTCTTAGGACCACTTAGAGTCTTTCCTTGAAAGCATCGTACTTCAAAGTGAAAGGTTTGAAATGAAACTTTGTAAGAATATAAATATATCGAGTAGATATGACTATTTTTAGGATCTCAATGGGTTGTCTTTTTAAAAACATTCTGAGAACAAGCCCCTTTTTAATATCAACAGAGATATTGAGTTGCAATGGCAAGAGGACCTACTTTAAATACTTCAGGCTACTTGGCCGTATCCTTTTTTTTGACGCAAGTGAAAAAGAGGGAAGCATTTGAAAATAGAAAATAATATTTTTGGCTACCGAAAAAAATATACAAATAAAAAGGAAATGCTTTTACATTCGCAGGCAATACTAAATATTAAAAATATGTGTTGTATAACATAAATAATTAATATGCACCTTAAATTTATTTTAAATTTTATATGCATACATGTTTTTTTAAGAAGTTCTGAGAACAAACGCCTCTTTATAAAACGCAAAATAACTAGCACTATCGGGGTTCATTAACCTAAAAGCCAATTACAATTGTCATCTTTTGAGTTCTTCTTTTCTAAATAAAAGTATTAAAATGAAGTCTTAAAAAAAATAGAAAGTCTTGTAAATCACGAATTTCAATTAGAGAAGCGCCAAAACCTTATTCCATCTTAAATTAAATTAAAAACAACCCTCGAGGTAAGATATAGGTTTCAAAATGGCCTATTATATTCATTTACTTTCTGATGCCATTGTTGTACTCCTTTATTTACACATGCAAATAGATCCCATCATCACAGAGTTGACACCGACGAGTCAGACTTAATTAACTCAAAATGAGATTGTGGAATTCTTTCATTTCTATTTTCGGTGCACCAAATGAGTTTGCGGAGTTAATTTCCACGTCCTAATATTCTAAAGATCCAAGTGCTAATTGCAATTTCTAGTTTACATTTGAAAAGAAGCTATAAACCTGTCGCTGTGTTTATATGACAAAGTTATTTGAATAATATTTTATTCTGGGTAAATTATAGCTGGAAAGTGAAAGATACATTTATTGTAAAAAAATCCTAATTTTTCTTTTATAAGTAAGCAACAAGCGAACTACATATTTAACAGTAGTGAATATGAAAAGTGTTGTTGAACATCAAGTTTCATTAATAAAGACTTTGGCTCGCATAGAAACTTATATTTATTGTTAACGTACGTACGTAGATGATGTTAGTATATGGTCGCTCAAAAGAGTTAATGTATTAAATTAATGTTTTCCGGTTTTTTAAATAAATTTAGCTTAATATACTAATAGAATACGTGGCTCTGTTAAAAATCTTTTTTTGCACCCACCAAGAATTAGAGCTATTCGTATGCTATGACAATGTAATTATTGATGGGCACGCCCCCTTCTCGCTATCGCTCCCCAACCCCAAAGCAACTGTTGCAGCAAACTGTTGAGCTCTGGTTATCTTATTTTAAAATATCAACAATCGCAAATTCCACGATAATTTTAAGCCTACTTTTTATTATTTTTTAATTCAAAATAATTAAAAAAAAATAAAAAAGTAGGTATTGAAATGCGGTCGATGTCCGTCTGTCCGTACTCCCCTTCCAAAATCGATTATATCCTTTCGATCTTAACACTTCTTTTTTTTTTGTTAGAAAGATATGTCCTCAGGGACCCAACGTTCATGCTTTTTGTCCGCCTGTCTGTACTATCGGATGGACATAAATCTACTATTTGTCGACGAATTTCCCATTGAATTAGCATTAAAATTCAATTTAACGTCATTTAAATCGTTGTTGCCAACTCAACAATAGCATGTGAAACCTTATTCATTAAAAGTATATATTATTTGAAGTAAAATTTATTTCGGTTATAAATCAGTTTGAAATGACGTTAGGAATGTGGTTATTTGATTGCTTATTGTTTACTAAGTGGCAAGACATATTTTTTGCGCATAATCCTGATTATTTTTAATTTAAATTTCTTATTTTAAGTGCATTTTGGAGTAGTTCCATGTTTTTTTGTTATAAATGAATTAATAATGAATTATTTGGTATTATTGGGTCGAACTAAATTAAGTCAAGCAACAACTCTGACATGTTAACTGGTGCTACGGAGTTTTTTTTTATAAAATCTTCACTTACCTTTCGAATTATTTCAAGTTTGACAGAATACACCAATTTTAAAATAAGAAATTGTGATGCATAGTACCTCGTACACAAATATTAAATTTGAAATAAGCATTCGACAGACTTCAAGTGTTCACACAAAGATCTGCATAATTTCTTTGCTCAATTATATTCAGATTGTAAATAGTTATGTTGTTGAGTTAGCTCATGAATATGTTATTGAAATTCAGATTTCACAATTAGCACGGTTTTTTTGTTTAGTGTTAAAATATAAATATTAAAAAAAAATTGCGAGTTTTATTTTTAGACGTAGCTAATTTCTAAAATTTTTATGACGTGCCAAAAAAGCATTATGTGGGCTTTAATTGACTACTTTTCCTTACAGTTCTTTTAAAAATTAATATAAAATTGTTCATAAATACTTTCATGAACATTTCTATTTTTAGTTGTGAAACGAAAAATAGCTCGAAAAGGTGAATATATTTTTTTTTCATAATAAAGTATTTTCTGCATAATACTGCTGAAGTGCATTGAATTCTTAATTGCTTAAATGTCTCTATGTATGTAATTTATTTATTAAAATCTAAAATATGTACATTCATGCAGTAAATCTTTTCGTTTTACTTATTTTACTATAAAACTTTAAAGTGTTTTTCATATAATTTAAGGTACCGAGCTGAATTTAAGGGGATACAAAACTCATTATAAAGAGGAACTTATTATAAGATATGATGGAAATTATAGTCATTCCCTGTTATATAGATAGATAAGATAGGTAATAAATTTATTGCAAGGGGCCTAAACCCGTTTACAATGTTTGGCAGAATATATACATAATAATAACATAAATCTATTACAAGGATATTTATTAAAAAATACAAACACTTAAGTACATAAAAAGACACAAGGAATAAAACTGATATTAAGTAGTTATAAATATTATAATAGTTTTTGTTATGAAATTTTAGAAATATTGAAAGATTGTTAGGACGAATAAAGTATTTTAGTCTGAAGGATTCATAAATTGGGCAAGTTAAAATTATGCGTTTCCAGGTTTTATTTTCGGATGTATTACAAATTGTTCCTACAGTGTCAGAAAATATTTTGTAAATTGATTCTTTAAATTATAAGTGTGTTTGATTACAACGCAACTGCATTAGAATTCGTTTTACTGATATATCAACATTTGAAGCTAGATAGTCTTCAATTAAATGTGAGCTTTTGATGACTTTGTAAAAAGAGTTATTGTTACTATTAGCTACACAAACTAAATAATTTTGAAAATATTGATCATTGTATGATTGGATAATTATTGGTAGGTCTTGTTCTGCCACTTCGTAATCTTTGGATATCCAATCAAAATAAAAACCAGCATTTTGTAAAATATTTCTAACAGAGATAGCCCAATTAAATTTGCTAGTAGAAGAACCATAAAGAGACCAATTATAAAGTCTTATGTTCCCTGTTTAAATCCCGTGATAATATTTTAAAAGAGTACTGTATCAACTCGGATATTGACTTGGTCATTTAAAATGTATTTTTTAAAAAAGAAAATAACATCTACAAAAAGTTCGCTTTTTTGCAAACAACACAAACGTTTAAAATATCGTTTCGTTTTCATACGGGCTTTGCGACACATCCAAAACTTGAATGGGACCATTTGGTAAAAGACATTCGACTGCACATTTGCCCTTCTTATACCAAGAAACATAAATATAGGAATAACGGAATAAGGAAGGTTTGTGGACAAGAAAAATTCTAACAAAGAATGAGGAACAATATATAAGAATCTTCTTTATAGTTTCGAAGCAGCAATCGCAATAAACGACATCTGTTTGACACTAACAAGAAAGTAATATCTTAAAAGTTGTTTAGAAGTGTGCACGTTGTAGGGGCATTGATCCGAAATTGAGGTATTTCGAATTTCTACAATGTATGAGATTGAGACGAATTGTTTATTTTGCATAGGTGGAACTTTAAACATTGTTTATTGGGAAAGAGATAATGGATATCATTCAATCAGGATTTGATATGTTTTTAACTCTTTGCTCGATCTGTTTATAAGTTTGTAAAAAAAATCGTTGAAGTTTATAAATTATAAGATCTAAGTAGTAGTGAAGTGTAATCGTTCCCGGATGCCTATTTCTAGCCTCCATTGGGAGCTTTAACACATCCAATAACGCCTCGTAATTTAGAACCCTGGTCAAGTGACGAAGTGAGCGGGCACCCAACGGAACTTCGAGCGACAACGTACTCTGACGCCGTCGGGACTTTGGACTTCACAGATTTAACGAGCACGTCTGATGTCCCGCGTACTCGGGCCCATCCGTCACGAGTTGGATTTTCTACTCTTTCCCAGTACAGATATCCGATTAATAAGATGACTGGCAGTAGGTGGGATTCGAACCCCCGCACTCCTGAGAAGGCGGAATCCTGAGGCGGATGCTTTAACCACTTGGCCACGGATGGGCCAAAGACCCAAGCATGAATGGTCAAAGACAAATAAAATGCCACTTTATTTGCGAAGTTATTAGGCAAAAATTATTTGTTATTGCTCATCTTTTGATTCGACTAACTATGAGTTTATTTACTAGCGGTTTTAAGTTTGATATGGCGTCAATAAAACACCTTAATAGGTAAGGTTGTTTTTGTCCTTTAATTAAAATAAATTCTTTTTCAAAAAAAATCCTACCTATTTTTCACCATTTTTTTTATAGAAACTATCGAAAGTTTTTTAATTTCATATGCATTCAGAGTTCAAACGAATCTACCGAATTTCAATTTCATTCTCCCTCTTCCCATCCGCTTACCATCTCTGCCTTATCCTCCCGCCATCTTATCTCCATCTCCACGATTATCACGAGAAGGAGAATCTCCAAGCTCGATTAAAACTCCCGAAAGGCAGCTCCAGAGGGATTATTACAAGGTGGGGTCTTATCAAAATAGGCTGTCTCCCTTCCTAAACAAAATGGGTTAGCTGCGAACAAAGTGCCTATGTAGAACAATCTCCCTTTGATTAATAGCGCATGATTCCGCAGCCTTCTATAGGGAAATTCATGCGGGTTTGTGAGCAGTTGCTCTTTCTAAAAGATTTTACTGGTTATTTTGACCCTCGATTAAAATAAGATCTGATCAGGAACGCTGAAAGAGGCAATCAGGGTTTGACCACCTTCATTTCATTATTCAAAGTGGTCTTCATCATTTCAACATTTTCGCCATATTTGGCGAAATTCAACACATTTGGAGTAAATGTTGATTCAGAAGCCGGGTTTTGCAGCTGAAATATTTTTTTGTAGATAATAATTAAATCATAATTTAATTACATGCTTAATTAAACTTACTACCGGAATATTGTTTTAGCGATAATTTATAACATAACAAAATAAAAATAGTTTGGCTTTTGATAGAAATCGATGTTTTTATTATGCGCTCAGAAAAAAAGAGTTGATTTCCTTCCCGAATTCATTAGGTGAAGAATGATAATGAATATAAAGTAAAAGATACTGAAAAATATATTCCAACCCTTTTGCCGCTATCTTTTTGCATGCAGTATTTTGAATTAAAGTTTTAACAAAAGATGTTTCGCATATTTTTTTGATGCTCTTAAATGAAATCCTTAGTTAATAATTCAATGCTCCTTCAAAATTCTCAATTCAAGACTAGCTTCAAATTGACTAGGTATGTTAAAAGAGTAAATCAGTTATGTGTGTTTGGCGAATGTAAATAACTAGAACCAGCAGCCCTAGCTAAAGCAACTTGTTAACCTAAAAGGATGGTGTCATGAGTAATTGCTCACTAAATGTTCATTCATCCCACCCTGGTTCAGTCTATAATGGAGGCGCATTTAAAAATACTCCTTTTTCACTATGTAATTATAAAACTGTTTAGATAAAAAGTATGCAGATGAGATTCAAATTATTATCTTTTCCATAATAATTGTCGTATCAACGTTTTTCACTTTCAATGTAGGGCGCTCATCTTTTTTGAACAGTTTTTTTAATGTGTCAAATTAATTAGGTGATTTTATGAAATAGGTCAAAATATTTCAAAATATGTATTTTTATTCTATTCTGATACAATATATACATTTTGAAATCAATATTTAATTATTACTTAAAATGGAGAGATAGAGGGAATTGTTTTAGTTATAAAACTACAACTTTTTTAAATTTATTATTTTAAACGAAAATTTGATTTTTTTTGGTTTGATATTTGATAGGGGTTTGATTAAAATTTATTTTGAAAATTCCATAATTATTACTAATCGTTTGCAATAACTAATTTATATTTCATAGAATAAATAGGTAACATTCCTAGCTTTTAAATAGAACGAAAACATTTCATATCAACATACAACGAATCTCGTAGTGAAATATATTTGACGTCATTTCAAACTGATCGATGTCGCAAAAATAAATTTATTTCAATTAATTTTGTATAAAAGAATTAAAATTCCTCAAGAGATTGTTGCGAATAGCATTGGTGATTTTATTGTAATAAAAATGGGTTCTTATGTTTGTTTTAAATTAGCATTAAATTTTGCTGTTTTTCAAATGATTGAAGTACTTCGAATTATTTTCTGAAATTTTCAATGTATTCCAGTTTAGTTGAAGTCGATGCTCTGAATTTTTTGACGTATCACACTTGTTCGTAGAATTTGTAGTTTGGATCATGAAAGATTGTGACGGACTGAACGTTTATAATACCTTCACCTTTTTGCGTTGTAAACGTAGTGAGGAAGCTAAAAGTAAACAAACGAATATAAAATTTTAATATCTATTCTCATATTCTGGTTCAATTGTAAGCTTATTTAATATCCAATTTATGTTTAGTACTTGTCTATAATAATCTCATATTTCTATGACAGACATAAAACCCATTTGTGATTTGCTTCCCAACAAATAATTTTATGCATTTTCAATTCATTTAAAATATCCAGAAATGGAAACCTATCCCTTTAAGCTTATTATTAGTAATCTTTAGTTTCCTACGACCTCCTTTCATCGTTTAAAATCAACTGCATGTAACTGCAGTAATTGCCTGTAAACTAAGTCATCCATCTGAAAAAATAACTGCAAAGGCCCACGTAAAAGTGCCATCGGCGTAACAATATAGTTAAAGTCATTTGCTGTTTGATGTGCGTATTTGCCATTCTATGTTAATTTCCTGATGAAAATTCTGTTTTTAACTCTGTGTATACAAGCGTTTTTTATCGTTATATTTGAGCTGTCTGAATAGTTAATGTGACGAAGATTTTATAATATATGTTTAAATGTTTGATTTTATGTTTTCATTTTCCCAACATTTCAAAGAATAACTTTCCAAATAACATCGAAAAATTTATTTAAATAACTCATTTGAAACTATGGCAACTGGTTTAGGAAAAAGACATGAATATGTCTATAGAAAAGATGTGACTGTTTTCTTAAAAGTATAAATTTGGAGTTCATCAAATCATAATTAAGAAATCTTACTATAATATAAAACTTTCAAACGAATTTGACTCAATAATTTTATTGCTCCTTTCAACTAATTTAACTAGAGCGTTAAATTTTTGTAACCATACTAGGGGGCAAAGCCCCCTGCTCGCTACCGCTGGCCAACCCCCGGGAATTGCTACCCAATTCCTATTTGTTTGCTCCGCAAACAAACATGCAAGACTAATATGAGGATACTGCCAATGCAGGAATGCTCATCAATACAATCTGGCTGGTTTCCGTGGGACTGCTCTAGGGCATCTCGTAGCTCTAGCGCTAAGCAAAGATCTCTACCAAAGCCACGGGACGCAACCTGAAGCAGCCCCGTCGCAAAACAAGCACACAGCCACACTTACTTTCAGCGTTTCTGATGTTTCTGATTGGCTGAAGCCGCGTAAGTCACGTGTCTTTCAAGCATCCGACAATTACAATTTTATATTATATCGAGACATCTGTTAATGACGTAACGAAAAGTTAAAATCTAGCCCCCTTTTGCAATTGTCAAAAATAATCTGGATTGCAGAAATTCAATTTATAATTTATGAAAATCAATTAATTTTGATCGATTTATAATTTATTCAAATGATTGACATACTACAAAATAAATAATAGTTTCTTAACATTGAAATATTAACTTGTATATGTAAAAATTATATAGGGTTATATGGTGTTGATCGTTACTTGATTGTAGCTTGATTGTTGCGCTAACTTACTTGACTTACAGTAATGTCATTATTTTGGTTACACAAAATCTTTCAAATTCATATTTAAAGATAATACTGGTTTGAGTATAATGGTCTGGAGATATTTAAATATGATAATGGTTAGAGTGAGTGTCTATTAACTTCCCGACTCTGGCTAACTTGTATAATCAATCTATAATAGTAAAAGAAAGTCTGTCAGTCAGTCTGTCTGTGGATCATTAAAGACCCCTTATACTATCCCCAGAAATTCAAAATTTTTAACCCTTTAATACCTATATTTACCTTTAATATTTATAATTTTCCGATTTCCGTAGGATATCATTGTGGATTCTTATAAACTTCATATTCATATTTTTCATTTTAAAAATTGAAAGAAATTTAAGCGCAATCAAAAATTAAGTACACAAGCCCAAAAGCGCGTGGCAAAATTTGAAGGATATTTGAATGTCATTTGTTTTATTTAATTTTTGGATTAAAATTTTTCATTTACTTTTTTATGCTGATTCACGTTTCTTAAACTCGATTATAATGGATTTAATTGATGTTTACGAATGGTAAAGAGATAAAGTTAATAAGGAAGGTAACTTGTTGGTACATTCCACTTTATATGTTATACAACTCGGTATAGGTATAGCAACCTACGTTAAATTTTAACAAGTTGACAATAAAAGGGCCGGTTATTATCGTAGCTGTACCCGTTTGTAGGCTGTAGCAGGTATAGATTTCATAGTTGTATTTGATCGGCAGATCACGTGGCTTTCAACACTAACGACGGGATGCGCATGGAGACTAAAATTGATAGGGTATGGGGAAAAGGGGAAACAAAACCCGTACAGGCCATAGCAGAAGATTGATAATACAGTTAAAATTATATATAAATAACAATCACTCCAACAGTTAATTTGTCCAACAATCACTCCTACACTCTAAAAAAATATCTGTAAGGTTACTAAGAATTCTCTAGGAAACTCAGCTTCCATAAGTATTTTTAGTAGTGTTACATAAGAAATATGTGTATATATTACTAATTAAAGCTTAGTTAGTTATACTAAGAAAAATTAGTAGATTTTACAGGGGATTTTCTTGTATGTTTACAAAGAAACTGGTAGTAAACTGGTTACAAAAGTTTAAAACCAGAGGGCGCCACTAATTTTTCTGTTAGTCAGGTTTTATTTCGAACTTCCCGAGGACAGAACCCAAGATTATCGGGATCCGTGGAACAGCGCGTTAGTCCTCTCTGCTATCGGGGACTTGCACTTTGGTTGCGTGTAAATAAAGAGGTTAAAATCTTGATCGTTAAAGGCGTTTTATGTTATTGATTAAGAAATTTTAAGATTCATTTTTTTTTCCGGATATGAAGTTTTCGAAATAATTTAACGTAGTTTTTATATACTAAAATAAAAAAAAACACGTTTTTAGGTTTTTTATCGTTGCGATATCGATTCGTCATAATCTCTAGAAAAGATAGCCAGGGGGCGCTGTAAGCGTTACATCAATTTACTTAGTATTGTTTAGTATTACTACAGTAGTTTCTTTAGGTTACAGATGATTTTCTAGTAAATGGTGAAAACCTGTAAAGTTACTAAGTAATCGTTAGTAAATTCAAGCCAAATTTTTTACAGTGTAGATACCCTAATGGCATTTATACACGAAGTAACCCTACCTGTAATGACATTTATAAAATAGATTTTGACTTCATAATGTTAATATTTAAACATGTTTAATAGACAAAATCTGAGACGTTAAAATTACTATATCACCAAACAGTGGGTTTTCATTTTGCATGTTTTATTATTTTAGGTATCAAGTATCTTATTCTTTTCATGTAGTTAATTATCGTTTATAATACTGCAAAAATGGTGGAATGTTACTCCGTAAACACTGGCAACACACTGTGAAAAAAATCTGTAACCATTACAAAAAGAAGTTTTGTAAAAAAAAAACTTTTCCTAGAACATGTCTAGTAAATAATTACTAAAAATAGTGCTGTAAAAACACATAATATATATTTGTTAGCATTACATGTATATATCATGTAGATTTACAGGACTATTTTATGTATCCCACACAAGTAAAGTTTCTGTAACTATACAAGAACATTTTATGGATACCACATTTTCCGTGCAATTGTAAAGAAAAACAAAATGTCTGCTTCCCCGGCGTTTAATCGAACCTCGGTCTCCCGCGTGACAGGCGGGGGTTCTGACCACTATACTACCGAGGAACAGCAGACTGCCCAAACCAGGGATCGAACCAGGAACCTTTAGATGTTCAGCCTAACGCTCTTCCAACTGTACTATTTCGGCACGGAGATTCTCAGGAAATAATAACTGAAATTCATTTGAAACAATCATCTAAGTTATAAATTTAAAATGGCGATGCGCGCGCAACTTATTGTAGAAGAACATGATTGGTTGAAAAAATTGCAAATACTAGAAATTTTTCTGTAACTGCAGAAATGAAGATTTCTGTTCAGAATAACAAAAACTTTTTTTGTAAAATTGGTTATTTCTGTAACATCACTAAATTTTTTTTGTATGTTTACAGTATTTTTTTCTCAGCGCACCTCCGTCTTAAACTGAAAACTCCAGAAACTGGAAAGCGTGGTTGTCTAGGTTCCATAAACAGCAAAAAAAAAAACACCACTCTTAATGTTTGACTTATTTGTATTCGTAGATACCTATCACAGTAATGCAGGGTACGCAGCTGCTTGAATATCATTTTCAGTTCATTCGCTTTCTGCGAAATCAGACAAAAAAATATTTTTCTTGCAGAAATTTGCAATTTTCTTTTGAAATAGTAATTTGCTTCGTTTATTTTACAGAAAAAAGTCTGGAACTTTATTTTGGTAAGTGCTAAAACAGTTCTGTGAATAACTCATTTGTCAAGTTGAAAATTACAGTCGTAAATAGTGAAGTTGTTATTGGGATGCCCTTTGGAATGTTATTCCAATTCCGGTTTTGATGACAGTTTAATTCAGCTAGCACTTATTAATCATGATTAAATTCAAACTGAATATTTTTGTGTTGTCATTTTGATTTAAATTATATAAATATAAAGATTCTGAACAGTGAAGAATCAATTTAAGTTCTTTGCAATTGAATGATGGTAATTATCAGTGTCCTATTTTCATATTAAGAACAAATTTAAAAAAAAATGTTTTTACTCTTCTATTGTGAATATCTTTGGTTTTATATAAAGAAAGACACACATTTTCCTCAATTTCCCACTTTCCACATTAGAGCGAATCCGAAGCATCACAATTAAGTGTGATATGGCATGATGAAACAAAGAATAAGACAATGCTATATCCCAATGTAATTTAGAAGTGTGCTTAGAAATTAAGTAAATACACTCCTTGCCAACCTAAGTTGGGTAAATAGAAATATGCTATGAAGAAGATCCTTACGAGTATGTAAAGAGTTCCATAAATAATTTGTGAATTCACTCAGAAAACATACTTAAAACATTAATTTCGTTTAAGCTCTAGCAGATTTAAATATTACTTGAGAAAATTTGGCAATTACATCGGAATGAAAAGTGTATTTTGGTTAAATTGTATTCAGATAACTTTATGTAGATATTACCTTACAAGAGTTTCCAACTAACGGGACCAACATCGCTTTTACCTCTTCATTTTTTAGGTTGGCAAGGAGTGTAAACATTTAAACTACGTTTAGACAAAACAATTTTCATTTCTATTCAATATTTTCCGTCGTTGTCTAGTTTATTTTAGCTTTAAAAAATATTTATTAAATAATTTGCACTTTTTTCTTAGACTACAAATGCAAATATTTGATAATTGATTTTCTTGGAGTTTGTAAACAACTGTGCAATTAGTGGCAATATATTTTTGTTAATGAATTGAATTTTTCTATTTTGTTAATATTTATTATTTTATGGGTAAATTTTTATTAATTTACCATTGGGATCTACAAATTATAATACAATACACATTATAACACAATCTAAGTATAATCCCGGTAAAGGTTTTTACAACTTGAGGGTGTCAAAAAAAGCCATCTCGAAGATTATTTGGGGGAACGTACATAAATTACTCCTAACAAAATTTTGACAATTTTTTACCCCAAACTCCTCCTATGTCATGCTGTTTCACGTTTGATCGAACCCCTCCCACTAAATTACATCACATTGCTGAATTCACCCCCTCCATTAAAGAAAAAGTTAAATTTAATATTTTCCTTTGTTTCCGAAATTAAAAAAAAAATGCATCTTTTTATATTTCTAAAAAACTTAACTTAAAGAAAAATATATATAATTTATCTTGGTTAAATAACTTATTCATAGGAATATACCAACATTGTATTTATATATTCGTAATCCAAGGTCTAACTAGCCATACGCTAATGTAATCCGAAGTGTCTAGTTATGGTGTTCGTTCAGGTACCTGCCAGTCCTCTAATTGGTCAAGGGTGTCGCAATTTTGTGTTACGTAGTACCGTTACGAAAATGTCTGTAAAATATAGGAGACTAATAATGCCGACGTTGTTACGTATAATCCTCTCCCCATCCTCTTTTTGAAATAAAATGTTTCTTATAAAAAAATCATCAATTCTTTTTTCTCAAAAACTTTATTTCATGTAAAACATTTTCTTTGCAAAATTGGAAAATTTCGAATCTTTGTGTCACGCAAGCAATTACCCCTACCACCCTTCATGTCACGGTTCGCATACCACGTTGCCGCATACCCCCCCCCCTCCCTCTACGCTTGACATTTTTTATGTGCGTCCCCTTAATAGTTAATTTTGATCATTTAATTTTCTCGCATACACACTAAGTAAACCGAAAGTTGAAAAACAAGTTACGAACCCCTATGAAATTGTTGAATACATTAATAAATCTTAATTAAAGTATGTTAAAAACATTGATAAAATAATTTGTTTATTTTATTTTATACAAAATTTTCGTTTTTCGCTCACCAAACCATCTGTGTGATCTATTTTCCATTTAATGTGCTTTAACAGCAGATTTTTCGCAGTAGTTATGCCCAGGTGGTAACATACAAGTGTGAAATACAACCAGGTTAAGCATACGTCATTTTTTTAATGTTTCAAGGCTGAAATAGTGCGCTGTCCGGTCGGTCGTGTTTACAGATAGGGTTGTTTCACTAGCTTCCTTATGTGATCTGTTTTTTAAACAATTTTTTTTTTGAGTCGCTTATTTTTTTGCAATCCAGGAAATGGTTCTTCCGCTTCAATATTTATCTTTATACTACACATATTTCTAAGTGAGGCAAGTCACAACTGTTTTTGTTAAATAACTAAAAAGTGCAAATATTTAAACCGATGGTCAATTTCATTCAAAAAGTTCTTTGAAGGATTTTAACAGAATATTTTGTTTTATTTCTAGAATATGGTAACACTTTATCTTCCCATAAGGGATTCTCAAAGCAAGTAATACACCATTAAAAAACGATTTACGAAATAGTCGATTGGTATAGCAGAAGACATCCAAATTTTAGTTTTTATTCCGATTAACTTTTATTCTAATTCGTGTTTTTATATTTTCAAAATTTAATTCATGACTGGAATTTTTAATAATTTTGATATATACTACATTGATAAACGTATATAGTGCTAGTACATAAAACTTTGGTTGATAATTATTTTGAAAAAGTGCTTCTGGAAAAAATTTTCTTTGCCCATTAACGACAAATTTGTCAATGCCATTAACATTTCCTCACTTAATAAAAACTTTCGAATCAAAAGGTTTATTTTAATTAGTTTTTTTTCTTAATTATTCCTGCATAAATTTTTTTGTACTGTGGTCTTTATTTGTCTTAACCAACCCTCTATTGGATACTGTTGTCATATGGCAACAAGTAACATAATCCACTTTATTCTATTAAAGTAGAGCTCCCTCTTGACAATTTTTTTTCATCTATTACATTCCATTTTGAAGTTTTAGTTACTAATATGACAGTTGTAAAAATTCAAAATTGAAAAGTGAAGTTATTAACTGTTGTGAAATTACGTCTTTGGCAGTATTCAAAGTAGTATAATAATGTTAGTAAATACAAATAAATTGCTTTGAAAAAATTATAGTTCAAGAGGGTTATTTTAAAATATGTTTAACAGTTTTCTGGTCATTTTCAAAATTGGAATTTTGTAGTTGGCTTTTGACAAAAGGCAAAAATTTTAAAAATTGAAATTAAATTCCAATGCAGTTAATTTTTTTCAGTATTTTCTCCATAATGTATGAGCATTAAAGATACAAATATATTTTTTCGCGATAAAAAGAAAAATCATGCATTACTTAGTTAAATTTTATTTAATCAGATACAAGTAGAAATTAAGCAGAAGGCAAATTTTCTCTTCGAAAATTTTCCTGCTGATCGATAATGAGGTAATCCATAAAAAAACTATCAAATCAATTCAAAGCTTACTATAGAAGTTATTGTCAAAAGCAAAATTTGTTGAATTCAAAACTTTCATTGTATGTTAGTTCCATATTTATTATTTATGTGTTGTTCCAAAATGTTAATAGGTATAAAAACATTTTAAAAAACTAGAGAATTTTCATATTTTTCCAACTTGGAATGAATAACCCTCGTGCAGCTCTAGTGCGACGATGAGTCAAACTAACCTGACCCATTGCGGAATAAAAATTAAGTAGCGAATTACAAAGCACTAAACAATATGAAACAGTTTTCGTTTTAGATTTACAAATGTGTATTTCAGAAAATTGGGGTTTCAAAAAATATTTCATTGAGCTCGTAATGAAAATATTTCCTAACAATTCTTCTTTCTTTTCAACAATTCTTCTTTCCTAACAATATTGTAAAAAAAAAATCCAAAAAACATTCTCAAACTGATTGACTGATTATTATTACGGTTTACTGATTAGGATTGTATTAATGATACATGAAAAAGGCATCTGAAAAGTAAATTGTTTTTTGTTGTGGTGAATTTCTATGTAATTAGATATGCAGAGAGTTTTTTTAATTGTTATTATGGGTGTTGCGGAACGCATCGGGTGTCACATCTCTTATCTGAATAAGATGCAATTTTGCATGAGTATAATCGTTTTAATGAAGTCATTAAGAAAGCGGTACGGCAAATTATAGTCATTAACTAGTTATTAGTAATAACTTTGGCATACATATATATATGAATTGGCTAGCAATTGAATTCCTTTCTGTTTATATATTTTTCGTTTAATGCGTCACAAGTAATATTTACTGTGAATGAAGACTGTACTTTAAAGGTTTTTTTTGGCACCGCATTTAAATTAAAATTTATTGTATGAATAACTGAGGATTGTATTTGTTTCCCAGTACAATTTTAAACTTTAGCAACAGGAAATAATTATAGCTTCAGACTAAATAAAACTGCTTACTATTTTCATTTTTTAAATTGATGACTGATAAAGTGTATGTCAAAACGAATGCTCAGTTGAATTACTTCCACAATTAAAAAAAAAACCTAATTATTGTCTTTAATATGTATTTTTGTTTGTTGTATACTTTTTGTTATTAAACGTTCGATGATATAAATATTATAAGGGAGACCGGGGCTAGTTTTAACCTTAGGGTAAGTTTACCACCTCGATAAAAAAATGAGCAATTAGAATGCGCCAAATGGCTACTTGGTTTATGAAGCAACCTATTTTATGTCACTCCCAATAATTTTCTACTCGGTTGGTGTCATAATATTGTCGTTAGATATGTTTTTGTTATTTTTTCAACGTTGACTGAATTTTTATGCTTACATTGAAACCTAAATCAAACGTACTTTTATTAAACTTGCAGTGTTAGCATAGCATATACTAAAAGCTGGCTCCTCTCTCTACGTAACTATACATTCGTTTTTAAAAAGATTTAAAATTCTACTCGTCAAGATACTATTAAAGTGAAAATATGACGATGGGGCATGTTTTCCTTAATTTCAACAGAGCAAGATTTTTAACAATACCTTCTAGAAAAGCGTGCTACTACTTTTGTAAATTAAGCATAATATTCCAAAATCCAAATTATTTTTATCTCATGAATAAGTAATGACAAATGCCTCTAAATTCAAAATTTCTGAATATTAATGAAAAAGGAAACTGGGTGAACTCGTTCTCTTCTGAAACAATATATGTCACTATAAAACCAATCAGGAATGGATCTAATAGCTGAAAAGCACCCAGAAACTTAAACATTCGCAATAGATTGGTAATAATGACACTGTAAAGTAATGTGTTATGTGTCATCCAAAGTTTTGAGTCAATTGGTTTCTTCAAAGAAAAAGTGGGAAGCAATCGCACCAAACTTTAGTCAATAATTTTTTTTGTAACATTTAACAAAATTCTAGAAAAGAGCACTAACGTATAGTTTCACAAAAAGGGAAGATTTACATGAGTTTAAAGGGATCCAGATGAAAATGACCTTTATTGAATTTTTTTTTTAAATCATTTGGTTCTGGAAAAAATCTATATTCTGGGTATACGCTTTTGAGCTAGTTTAGTTTACAAAAAATCTACGTAAAAATGTCAAACTGCTTTTCAAATGAGTAGAATATTTTAAAAAAATAGTTGGAAAACTTGCCCCATCACTTTTGCGAAGTTCGGGAAAATTTACCCCTCATACGGGGCACGTTTTCCATATCAACGTGCTTGAATTTAACTACTTGCTCCCAAAAAGAATATTTAATTTTTGGAACAGTAGTGATGCTAATTTATAGATAAGCATGTGAAGAAAACATTGACATCTTGTATACCTCAAAGTAAATGAAAGTCAAATATACACAATCAAAAAGAAGAAAACATGGAAAACTATCCCCAGTCTCACCGACATCTAAAACGCATCTACAAAAGAAAGATTTTTTAATTTTCCCAAATAAATATTTATTATTAATATTATCAAACTTCATTTTAAGTTTTAATCTATTTTCTAAACGGTATTGCATCTAATAGGCTACATGTTAAGAGATTCTGGACCCGGAAGAAATACTCCCAACGTTTCAACAACAAACCTATTGCCTTTAATCCCTGTGCCTTTAAGTGAACAATGCACAAAAAGCTTACCGCTATCAATTTGGACAAACTCGACTAAATGATGCCACTTCCTCTATAGAATCTTTCATTAAAAACACATTTACCAGTTTCTTAGATAAATTTAAACTTATTTCCGGGGAATTCGGCTTTCTCTTTTAAAAATCATTAATGTTTTCTGCTCTGAATCTGAAATTTTCAGTTAAATCCGCAGATTTTCTCGTTCCCACGGGTTATAATTTTGTGAATTGTTTTATACACGCATCTAGATCATCTTTTAGAAGCCGCCAAAAGGTAGAATTTTCATATGGACAAAAACTAAATTTAATTTTAATTAAATTGACTTGTTTTTTTTATTTAAATTCAATTTCAGTATTTGTCGACATCTTAAAAGTGAAATTGAAATTAAATTAAAATATCCTGCTTTTCTATAATGACGGCGTATTTTTTAAAAAAAAAAAAAAAAATTTCGTATTAAAAAAAGAGAAATATTCAAGCATTCGTACAAATTTTACTTTTTAAGCTCATTTGCATACTCCGATTAAAGTAGGAAGCCATAAAATGATTTCAATGAATTGCATTTTCAAATCGGAACAATTTTTTTCAACGCAATTTAAATTTTTATTTATTACAAAGCTTTGCAATCTTGTTTTGAAAATACCCATAATAGCCAACTTGGCGAATTTTTTCTATATTTGGCGATAGTGGCACGTTTTCTAATAATCGACCGCGCCACTGATGGCAGCGTACGGGATAAACATTTCGCCAGTCGCAGTCGCTCAGTCGTTCTTAGATATATCGTTCGAAGTGGTTGATACTACGACAGACTAAGTATTTTCTGCTGCACGAGCTACCGGCAAAATTTAAATTCTTGTTTTCTGTGAAGACTTTTTTCGAAAGGATATTTTAGGTGTTTTTTTTCTGTGGAACAGCATTGAAGAAGCAAATAACTATTTGTGAAAATTGTTTTTCCATTGGATTAATTGACAGAGCTCCGAAAGGTAATTATATATTTTAAAAACTTTTATGGATGAATATTTTACATCAGTGGAAAATGTCAATCCAAGATTGTGATATCGATTCATGGAACTGTAATTTTATTTTTAAATATTGTCTTACATTATTGCGATTATTAATAAAATATTTTTATTAAAGTATGTTAAATTTTATTACAATTATAGATAAAAGGACATAAGATTTTCAAAAAAGTAAAAACTATCAAGAGATAAGGAGGGAAATAAGTTTTTTTTTAAAAATATTCACTAACTTTACTTGGATATTATAATGAACTGAACGCTCGTTTAAACAGCTGTGTCAATGTTGTGGGCGTATTTGTTTAGTACCTGCATGTGAAATTTTATTTGTATCTAGTTAAATTATCAAGTTTCCATTGGTAAGTTAATGTTCATAGGGCCAATAAAACAACGGTTTTCTGAATTATTAATATATCACTGTTAATTATAAATTGTTATATCGACTTATTTTTTTTAATTATTAATTGTTGATAATCGTGCTTAAAAATGAAATGTTTCATATTTCTATAAATTTTAAATTGGAACACTGCATGACTCAATTACAGTCGCATTCCAGCTTTGCCCAGGGTTTAAAATGCTTTTTTACTGTATATTTCTATTTTCAAATTGGAACCCGTTAACGTAACATATAAAACTTTTTCAAGTGATGAGGAGTCTTGAGAGAAATAGTAAACTCACGTTTGAACAACATATAATATACATTAAAAAAGTATTAGTTTTAAATAAAAAAAAATATTGAATGCTTAGAGTTTTAAGAACGAGTTTATTTCGAAATATTACAAACTGAGTCAAATCACTTTAAATAATTCTTCATTCGATGAGAAGTTGAAGTGAAAGGGCTTTTTATGTGTCAAATATTTTTCCAATTTTCTTTAACTTTGGGAAAACATTATACAGATTTTGAATATGATTCTAAGACAACAAAAATAAAGTCTATACTTTTGTAGGTTTCATTGTATTGAGTTAACAAATTTCCACTGAAATAAAAATTTCCAAAAACATTTTATCCAATAGTCTTATTTACATCACAACTTCATTTTTTTATTAATTTGAAAATGTCAAATTTAGCTCTTGTCTCTTGTGTATTAATTAGAATTATCTTCTTTTAATTTTTTTCAAGTTTAAATGTTAAACATGTCTGTTTGTTGAAAAAAATATTAATAAAATATATTTTATTTAATAAAGGGTATTAAAATTACCTGAATAAAATTCGGCAAACTAATGTGTTCAGTTACCTAAAATTAATATTTTCCATTCCAGAAAAATATTTTGGATTTTCATCCAAAATACTTCAGTATCTCAGAAGAAAAGTACAAAAAAGTATTTTATATAAAATAGGCCTCACAATTCCTAAGTAACTGAAGTAAAGTATCAAGCAATCATAAAATATTAAACCTTAGTTAGAAGAGAGCATGAACCTTAGTCTTGAACTCGGAATGTAAGAACCCTAAGAAAACATCAGAGATAATTGTATCACAACTTATCGGGTCCTTTTGGCGGTGCGTTTACTGTAAGGAAACAAAGCTATACCTTATCAGCATCAAAAGTATTCACGCATGACTATAATAACATATTAAGGACACCTAACTAATATCATACAAAATTCATTCTATTGATATTCATATACTTTTTTTTAATTTTATTATGATATATTAATGCAGGTTTTAACTGTAAAAAAATATTTGATTCTGCGGCAGTTAAATAATAGCTTTTTCTGTTTTGGGGAAACAATCGATTTAGATATGCTTATTATTTTCGTCACTATTTATTGATTTTTTTAACTCGGTTCTTTAAATATATCTTGTATAATTTTTTTCATAGTAACTGGGTTATTTAAACTAGTGGTCACATAAGGTTTTGAAGTAAAATTAATATTCTATGAACAATCGCATTTTAAAATTTTATTTTAAGTAAATATTTTACGTGATGTATTTTCACACACATATAAAGAACGACGTTAATTTATTTTATTTTTGTTAGATTGCTTTCAAAAAGCCTTTTAAAAGAAATTTTTACTCCAAATATCTGATAACTCCCATATTTATCATTTACGCCACTTTTTCTTAGACATTGAATAATTAATTAGAATCCATAACGTAATAGAGTACTTATTTTATTGTATTATTTTTGTTAGATAATTCAAACATGTTTTATAGCATGTATTACATTGATTCGTTAATTGTAAGTTTAAACTCGATTATTATATGCTTATTCAATCAGCAATTTGCCTAAATTAAAAAAAAAAATTCATATACAACTGTTAAAATTTCATTTACAATTATGCAGTAAACTCACGGTAATTTACACTTTATTAAAAGCTACTTAAATTTCTAGTGGTATAAATAAAACGTCTAAGCTCCTTGCCAACCTAAGTTGGGTAAATAGAAATATGCTAGGGAAAAGATCCTTCCGCGCATGTAAAAGAGTTCCATAAATTATTTGTGAATCCATCCAGAAAACATGTTTAAAATATTAGTCTCGTTTAAGGTCTAACAGATATGAATATTTGAGAAAATTTGGAAATTTTATTGGAATGAAAAGTGTATTTTGGTTAAATTGTATTCGGATCATTTTGTATGTAAATATTACCTTACAAGAGTTTCCAACTAACGGACCAGCCTCGCTTCTCCCTCTGCCTTTTTACGTTTTGTTTTTACCCAAGTTAGGTTGGCAAGGACTGTAAGTTGCTTGCTCCAAGGCCTTTTCCTTACAACGCGATGAAAGATAAAATATTTTTTGTTAAAGAGAGACTGTTCGAAATATTTCCGAAAAGCGCAGTCACTTGACACCATGCGAAACACACGCTTCGACTTCTTATGAATGGCCGACTGTTTACACCTCCCCCGATTCCTAGATTTCCGGATACCGGGTTTAAATTAAGTCGCCATGTGTATAGATGGCACTAGGAAAAGCTTGAGATAAGAGCTAGACATCCGCTGATAGAGATTAAGGAGATTACATAAGTTGTCAATACGGACAGGTCAAAACTCCATTGTACTTAGAAATAGTGTTACTATTAATATTCTAGTTTTGACGCTTAACTTTAACGAATTTTTCAATTATTTCTTTGCTGAATCAAGCTTAACTAAACCCGGATTGAAGTTGAAGCCAAATTGTTTTTAGATTGTAGGGATTTCTGTGGCGTAAAAAAAACAAACTTTGAAAATTTTTTAGTAATTTAATAATATTTATTTAAAAAATCTTTTACACAAATTTGAGTTAAGTTTTACAAAATTCTAATTAAATTATTTTGTAAGACAGTTTCCTGATTGCTATATATTTAAAAAAATAATTCTACCAACACACAAAAATTCTTTAGTTTTTTTTTTTAATCTATTTCAATTTTGAAGATAATGATTTAATTAAATATTTCAATAGGGTAACTTGGAGTAATTTTAAGACAAAAAATTGAAACTTTCTTGCTCCTTACCAAGGAATAGTTGGGACTGTATGAATTTGTTTCCACGGTACCTCACTATTGCTAGAAATACGTATAGTTTTTCCAATTGAAATATCCTTAAAAATTAAATATATATATAATGCAATAGGGGTAATTAGACAGTAATAGGGGTAATTAGACAGCGTGGGTATCTAATAGATACTCATTTTAACTTTATCGTATTTACAATTTAGTCCAGACTTTTTTAATAAAAAAAAATCAAACCTTTTCTTCGCCAAAATGAGGACTTCACTCAAAGTACATTTTTTATTAAATTAAAAAATTTTCACGATAAAAAAAAACGTTGGAAAGTCATAAAATCAAGGAAAATTTTTTAATATTGAAGATAAATCATCATTTTATCATAAGACTTCAGCAAATATCTGATTAGCCAAGTTATGAAGTTTGCAAACATAAAATAACAAAGACCGCAATCGTTGTTTAGATAAGTTTTTGCACTTATTTTCTGCAAATTATGTCCTAAAATAATATAGATTTGTTGTTGATATCGCTAATGTCTCAAAATCACCTTTTAAATTTTTACCTAAAAATATACCCCGAGAATAACTCATAAGAACAAATTGTCTACACATTACCTATGCACTGACTCTACCTACCAATTCTTTAAAATAAACTCATTTTTGAGAAAAATTATCCTAATAAGTTCTTAATAAATCTGTGAATAATTTGATACATGATGGTAGAGTCTCAAAAATAAGCTTAACATTTTTCGTAAGCTTAGATTACGTAAAAATAGTATGTTTGATCATGGCAAAATAAATATTTTAAAAATTAATTTTAAAGGGTTAAACGACTATAGCATTGTTTTATTAATCTACTTTTTTCAGCATTCCGTATTTTATACAGTAGTATTCGAAAACCAAATAAAGATACGATTGCTTTTATTTCATGAAGTATTTTAGTAATTTTTAAATTTTTGCATTTTTTCTCAAAGATCAAGCAACTAGCAATTACCCTAAAATTCCATAAATATAAAAAAAAAACTTATGAATTATGGGTATTAAAATAATTTTTTATTTGTATTTGATTTGTAAAACATTTTTAGAATCTATATATTTAAATAAACTTGCAACTCATTAATTGTTTTAAATATCAAAGATTTTGGTCGCAGTTTAGTTACTTAATTTTATCTTTATTTTCTTAAATCTTTATCAATGATCTTTTTAGACTCAAGCTGATTCACATAGATTTTCCAAAAGGAGCTAAACTACTTTTTTCTTAAAATTGAATTTGGAAATAGTACTTGCTACTCACTGATGTGCCTAATAATCACTTTAGTAATATGTGACTCCTGTAACAGGATTAACTCTTTGCAAATAGTTTTTTAAACATGGTTTTGGTTCTTGGCCCTTTTATGCTTAACCCAATCCAACTCATTCTCAATGAAGACTGACTTTACTCGGGTTCAGATTTTTATCACGAGTTTTCCACATTCTAAACTTCTTGGGCGACAACCGTGCTAAGTCATACAAGGAGTCTTGTAATTGCACCTCTTTTTCTGCCTCCGTGCCTATAATTTCCAGATTCCGAGTGTCGTCACTTTCAAAGGATTAA
Source organism: Hylyphantes graminicola (assembly GCA_023701765.1). NCBI lineage: Eukaryota > Metazoa > Arthropoda > Arachnida > Araneae > Linyphiidae > Hylyphantes > Hylyphantes graminicola. The sequence goes on from CM043111.1 coordinate 50,119,571, forward strand.
CCTTCTAATGGCTCGGAAATACTGCGGTAGTTATGCTGACTGTTTGTGCTTGGCGGATTGGTAACGCTGTTTTAAGTGGTTATTCTCGCCACAGAGATCAATTTCATTGTCACAATATAGCCTAGTAGCTAAAATACTTTTAAAATGGATAGTGAACGTTGACGTTTTGTCAGCAGGTTGTTGATGCAAAAACAGTTAATTCTCAACAAGTAGTAAATTACATATAATTATCTTTGTTAAAATATCTCATAGAAAAAAATAATAATCAAGTGTCGTCTGGAACCATGAGATTCTCATTGGCACACTGGCGTTGCTGCGGAAATAAACGTAATTTAAAGGTTTTTTTAACGACTTATTTTTCGGACTTAATAAGGCGTCTAAATTCGTTTTTTAAGCCTATAAGTGGTTTTTGAGTGGAGCATATTTATTTAACTTTATTTATTGTACTTTAAAATCCTTACTATTATTGCAAAGGTTTTTTTTGGGAAAAAATAACACCTTTGAATAATTTTTCATTGTAATTTTTTGTCTTAATGGAAGCTGAATGCTCACAATTTTCAATATACTATCATCCACGGTGGTCTTAACGTAATGTTGAGTTTCAAACTCGTCACGTAGTTTAAAACCATTTTATCCTATTCATGTCACATCAATCTCTGAGAAATATCCTTTTAAGTAATGACCACGATATAAAAGTTATGTGTTTTGTAGGTGGTCTTTAAGGCGTGTTCCGAACTAGGCCAGTACTAAAAAATTCGAGCACTACTTCCCCCACGTACGCAAGTTCTCACCGTAATCAAACTTTTCCAATTTTCACATTTCAACCCCTCTAACTCAAATTTCCCTGTATGAGTTTGAAACAATAGTAACTGGCTTGTTAACTAGTTTGAGTAAAATTGGTTTAAAAATAAAAGCTATGGATGAACGCCTATATGAGGTTAGTAAAATGTAGTTGTATCCAACAAGTGTTTTATATTGCTATTTTGGCTAAATGTAGCTATCGTACAATGGTAATTAAATGTTAACTAAGATATCAGAAGTGCAAACACGGGGTAGAAGTTTGAAAGTTAACAACTACACCTCCCCCTCCCCCCATTTCTCAGGAAGTCTTATTTTATAATTAAAACCACAAGTATGAAATTAATAAATAATTACACTAATTCATTTTCAATTCCATCAATTATCTAAATTTATAATACTATTTGGAACTACCAAATTTGCGCTACAGTTAGCCGTAAACAATACACATATTGCTTAAGAATAAATGTTTTAATGAAAAATATCTCCGGTCTACGATTACTACGCAAACATAAGTATGCATATTTGATGTCTAAAAAGTGAGTACGAATAGGATTTATATTTGATTTTGCGACAGCTCATGTTTGTTTACGGCAAAAAATTTAAATGCATCTAAGCCTTATTCAAACTGCATGTATCAAATTTGTAAATTTATTGTGTGAGAAAGTCATGAAACAATTTTATCAAACCAACCGATTGGTTTCAAGACACAAACTCCTTTCAATGACAAGATTGATCATCCCCATTTTAAAAAAAAATCTCAACCACGCTCCAATATCCGTGATTTGGTCCCGAAATTTCAAGTGGATTATCATTAAAGCTCAATACACTTTAGTGGCGATTCTTCCTCTAGTCCACCCCTTGTAAACGGCCGAGGCCCCCGACGGCCTTGTTATCACGTTACTTAATTGCAGACCTTTTCCACGGTGATATCTACTGCCACACGTTGGGCCCAGTAATCCGATATGACAGCCGAATGAGTTATATCCTTCTACAGAGTGGCCAATATATGGGACATGGTGGGGCCCGTATCAAGAGAAGAGCGTAAAACATCTTATTTTTAAAGTGGTCTAACCTTCACGAAAATGAAGGTCTTTCTCACTCAAAATGCTCCTTGGTGTCTTTTGATGCAATTTGTCGACTTAAAACTGCATTATTCTGCAATTTTCGTAAATTTGTGGAAGGCTTTATTTTCTCTGGACGTAGAAGCTAACCATTTTCTCAATAGAACAAAATTTCTAAAGTAATTTGCGTAATATTTAAATATACCTCCATATTGCTGTTAGTACCATCATATCAGTATTAAGACGAATCTAGTAACACACCTCATCATATAATTGCATTGTGACATAATCGGATATCGTTGATAACGAGAGTTTACATTGAGACGTGATCATGCGATTTCCAATATCGTATGACAACTTATTTATGCTATTCTATATCATATGATTAAATTTCGTGTGAAACTAACTAGGTGTATTAAAAAATTCATCTCTGATATTCCAAATCTTTCATAAAATTTTCTATCTCCTAAGAACTGGAATGGAGTTGGACCACTGTTAAAATAAAGTCTACTACGACGATCAACCCCCGTGACATTGCAGAACCAAATATTTTTATTGCTTGGACATATTCGGATTTATGATGGGCCTGCGGTACATATATTTTATTTGTATGCTTGACATGGATATGTCTTGACAGACCGAGATGCTATTTAAGTTCAGATATGTACTTTCTTGCATGTCGTATGTGGAATTATGTATAATATTGTACTCGTGTGGTTCATCAAACTTAACATAAACTTTTCGATCGTATGGTTATTTAGTTTGTGTGTGAATTTAATTTCGTTTGGTGGTAAAGTTTTTTTTAAATAAAAATGTTTAGTTTGTCCAAATGTAAAATATTTTGTTTATTACTGAGACATCTTTTGAGGGCTACAACACTCCATTTTAATTGTTTATAATGGCTTAGAGAAGTATTGACATTTATTGACAGGAGAATTCATGAAATTTAGAAAACTGTTTCCATTTAAGGTTTAATTTTGAGTATAATTTTGTAATTTTGAAGTTACTTTGTTATAAAAGATTCGTTAAAAATTATTAAAAAACTAATTAAATAAATTATATATTTAAAACTTACATGGCAATTCTTCAGGTTAAAATCGAATAAAAATAGATTTTGTAATTAATTTATTTTCACTTTTAAATGACATCACTGTACAGTATTGTATGTATAATAAATGATTTTCCTAAGGTAAGATCTACTACCCCCTGCTGTGCCCAGTTATCCAATTCGACATTTTAGTAAGATATTATATATTCTTCTAGATGTAGTGCAGTCCATATTGAGGACATTGTGAGGCCCATACCATAAGATTTATATAAGGCGGAAAAGACCCTCAAGTCACTGAAGTATAGATATTTTTCTTGCAGTGGACATCTTCGAATTTATGATTAGCTACGTCGCATACTTCTTATATGTAAGAGATCTGTGACGTCTAGACATATGGCTGAAACTACATTTATATAACGTTTTTAAAGCTGATATATCTGTTTTTGAAATTACGGAAAATTTCATATGTCATTAAAGAAAGGACACATCATTTTAGATGACATGATATATGCCACACACTGTGAACGAAAGTCCATGACTTAATTTTGATTTAACATAGTAGGGGTTCATAAAAGATTCATAGTTTTCAACTTCTGCCAATGGCAATTTCTGCATCGGAGCTACCCCTCCAACTTAGTGCAACTTAAATAGATGACCAGTACCATGAAACATTTAACGTAACCCCAACTCTTTTCCCGGTGTAACTGTTTATTTGTGCAATTACTACTACGACAACTAAAGAATAAAAGTTACACCATATACATTTTTAATAGTTAAATATGCGTGTTTACAATCGTCAAGTCTAGACAGATAGAAAAGTGTGGCAATGGGATTTTTTTTTTTTTGCAATGACATGACTAATCTATACAACTCCGCATATTCATAGTATACAGTGAAATGCTGTGCACTGTTAACTTATTAAAAATAAAATTCACTTGAATAAAAATACAATTTATTAAGGACGTAAAAATTTTAACTGATATATTGTGATTTGAAATGTAAGAAATAAATATGGATAAAAAAATCGCTATAAACTAAATAATATTCTAACTACAAGCATAATGTTAAAACCGTTACATTAAAATATACTGCTTTTTTATTAACTTCCTTTTTCTCCCATAACTATATTGTAAAATAGTCGAATTTCAAGAAAATGCATTGAACAAGTAAAAAGTAAACTGTAATATTGCACCCTAGAGAAAGTAAAATGAGTTTTCTCGATAGAAAAACTATATTTGAATAGAAACTTTCCCGAATTAAATATATAACTTTTAAAAAATAAAATTGTAGTTTAAATTATATTTTGAGATCAACTATGTTTCGTGGAGAACTTTTATTTACATTAAATAATTATATACTATTACCTATAATGATTCCCAATCAAACGTTTTTAGTCTTTTTTTTTTATTTTTCATGACCTTTTGAAAAAAAAAATCCAAATATAGGTGAAGTTGTAAACTAGTAATGCAATATTTTGACAGTTTTCAGAGGTGGGTTTTCTTTTGAAAGGTGGAAACTAACAAAACATAAAAGGTTCAAGGATGGTGGGTAAGATAAAGGTACTTTTTTCTCGCCTTTTTGAGTTATCGATGGGAATTTATACTGAGTTGCTTAACTTTTATGTAAATACTGTAGGATTCGCAGTAAATTTCATTTTTGAAGAGTGAACCTTAAAAATTTTGTTTGAAAAGACATTTAATTATATAATGTAAATTATAAAGTAGTTCAAATATTAATGTACTAACATATACTGAATACTAATATTTAAAAAAGATTTAAATCAAAACTGAGGTTTCCACAGTATTAAATTTCTCTAGGGATACGTCTTGATTAAAATAAAATAATGATTGTAACGAAACTTGTCGAAAAGGAAGATTTTATTTTTTTGGTTTTCGTTTTCATTTATTTGTTAAACTTATTGTACTGTTTGAAAGTAAAATCCTTAAAATCTTTTTTAAATAATTTTTTTTTATATAATCAAGCTCTAATCTAAATGTGCTTTAGAAAATAAACAAGTTTCAAATTAAAATCACTGACAAAATCTATCTGTTTATTAATGTTAGAGTTTTAATGATAAAATGAATTGCCTTTTAAAACTTTCTTAACATTTTTCTTAGTTGAACAACCTCTGTACATATTTAGCGCCTTATGCTAACGCTCTTTTATTTAACTTTCCCTACTTTGCCCACTAACCTTGGCCTGAGTTGCATTGTGAGCGTTAAAGGTTGTTTCTACAATTTATATTTAACCTTTTAGTTACATAGAGTGTAGTGATTAGTTATTTTACACACTGTCTTCTTTGTAAAGTAAAACATTTGGTAACTTGAAAGCAGATTTTTTTTATTTGCTGCCATGGCGAAAGATAAAACCTTGTATCTTAATGTGTGTGTTTTTTTTGACAATTTTAAATACTTTGAGTTGCCTTTTATTTTATTATTTTGTTCTATTTAACTATACTAACTTATTTATTGCATCAAGACGGTTCTCGTTATCGATAAATGGCTTGTTAGGATTTTCCACATAGGGGAGTTCTACTTATTGATTTAACTGTAAAATTGACGGTGAGTTACTGATGTGTTATCATTTGCCCTCCTCGAAGTATAACGTCGTCTTAGACGAACCCTTTGACTTTTTTTTTTTATCCCCCATGGAAATAGATACTTATAACAAGTAACTTACGTAGCTCAGCTACACAGTGTTGATTTTGACTCATGTAAGTTAAGCAGTCGATTGACATAATTTGAACAGTCATAACTCGTTTATTTTATGCGAGATTGTTTCGAGTAAAACTTCAGAAAATCCATTGCTTCCAATACTTTTTTACCCGTTCAAATTTTAAATCCTAAAAAACTAAAGGAAAAAAAGCCAAAATTTATTCGAAACTTTCAACCAGGATCTTTACAACCGCCAATTATTCAACGCAAGATGTACGATCTCAAAGCACCATAGACTGGTGCGAAAAACGAGGGTGAAAAATGTCATAATTCCAAGACATAATTCTAAAGCACCCCGAGATTATTAGACTACGAGCGGAGGGGGAGAGCAACCGGGATCTCTTATTACCTCAAAACGTGATCCCTGCATACTTTGCTTTTATCTTGATGTAAGACCCTGCTTTCCTCGTTAGAGGTTTTGGGGCTTTTTATATACTCTCCCCCACTCCCGATTTCGTTTTTAAGATGCCGCAATTCGCTTTTTCCCCCCTCTCGTTTGGTTGCATCTAGGGGTTTTCTTTATTGTGGGATTCAGTGCACGTTTCTTTTTCCCTTTTTCATGCTTTCTAAGTTTATTTCATTCGCTTTTTATTAAAAACTGGAGTATTCTATCAGCAAAGTTAACAACTGACAAACAGTATGTATTTTACAGAAATTAAACTAGCTTATTTATTCGCATGATCGTTTACAATCAGAATTGTGCAACATATATTTTAGTAAGTAAAAAACGTGAAATATTTTTTACTTATTAAATTAAGTAATTATGCAAGTTAAAAGATATTTTAGAAATCAAAATAGCGTAAATGTTATTTGCATTTTTTTTTCAAGTGTTCTCTTAAAGATGTGAAACATAGTTTAATTTTTAATGCTTGGATATTTTTCAGTTTATAAGAATGTCACATTAAATTTTTTATTTCGTATATCATTTAGAAATTTAATTAAAAGCACGGTAAGACCTCGCATTCCCTTTCAGATGTTCTGGTTTTTTTTTACCTTTCTCCTTCCATTAACAACTCCCTAAATTCGTTTTAAGGATGCTGCAATTCTTGTTTTTTTCCGTTTGCATGAAGCATCTAGCGGTTTTCTTAATTAGTAGGGTTCAAGTTTGTGCGATTATTTTCTCAAGTTTTATACATTTGTCTGATTTTGATACGTAGAATTCAGACTGCGTAGGTTAAAAAATATTCACATACGTTTTCAGACTGTTCTGGATAGCGCTTACAATATTTTGGATTAAAAAAAAAACAATTTCCTTAACAAAACCAAAAGCAATTTTTCTTGCCCTTTTTAAAAATACAATTCTAAAAAATTAAAAATATTGGTTTTCAAGATGGCGTCGTAAGCCATTTATTTTTTTAACATTCTTAATATTTCTAGACTTATTTAACACACATATTGTTTTTTGTTTTTAAATGTTTTTTTATGTAGGTAAATGTCTATTACACTTACCTACATAGTTGACGTTTATGTTTATAACGATATTATGTTTAGTATTTTTTTAATCATTGTATATTAACAACAAATAACTAAAGCAAAGTTCTTAACTATATCTTACATTCCGTCCTTATGATCGCTATTTCATTTTTGACAGTTCGTTCATACATGCTTTGTGAACCCTCATACAAATACTTTTTATGTAATAACTTTAAGAGATTCTTTAAATTCAGATATTTTACACAATGAAAAATATTTACATTGAGTAGGAATTAATATATGGCGTTCAATTACGTATCGAATTTGACGAATCATTGTTATGAATGTACACATAGTAGTTCTTTTAAATGTTTTCTTTACTTTCCTCGAAAAGAGAGTTTGAAGTAGACGTACGACATGAACATGCTCGCTGATGCTCACATTTAACTATTTAAATTGCATCTTTGAGTGTGTGTGTGCAGCATCTGAAAGTAATATTTTATAGAAGTTATTTTTTAACCATCCATCGCGAATAAATTATGTAACAGGCTACCACTACCCATTGATTTTTGTACCCCTTTCCAATTCTTCCCGTCTTCACTATTGGAAATAACACTTTCATTTTTGACGATTCATGAATCCTCAAGCCTCATTTCGTTAATTTTGAGGATTGTTTCGTCAAACAATCACGTGACTTTTGAGTAAACGCGAATCCTCACTTTTACTATCGTGATTTGACGATTCTGTATCTTGATTTTGAGGAAACTGAATCTCATTGCTGTACTGACATGCTCAAAAATGACGAAATATTTCTTTAGATTAGACGACATTCAAATCCTCATAAAAAAGACGATTCAAATTTTATCACTTTGAGGACACGAAAACTCGGAGCATTTGCCAGTACCGGAATTGTCAAAATTAAGGAAAATTTTGTCGTTTTTGCGCATTCATTTTTTAGAGTGTTCTGTAATTGTACAGTTAGAAAAATGGTATTCCAGAATACGCTAACCCCTCTATCAATACATATTAAATAACGAAAATTCAATATGCGGAAGACGCGCAATCTTGACAATCATTGCGAAATCGTGAACAGAAAAAAAAATAGCTCCTAAGATTTTCGAGACATCCAAAAATACAAAATCAAATTTTTTCAAAATAATCACACGGGAGCTTCAGTTTGTAACAACTACGATTTTCTTAAGATTCCGTGCCTGTTTGTTTTCTTTTTACTATTTCCATGCTTATAAATCGTCCCCACTTTCTCCTGTATACCGAATTTTGTTTTGTTGTTCTCGGAGTAGCGCTAAAATTGTGCGTCTTGACTCGCTGCACTTGGTTAATGCAGCCTTGAAGCGAAACCTGTATATTTTTCTTCTTTCAAAAGAAACATGCTTTGCTGAGCTTGGAATTGATATGGTTATTTTACTATGAATTGAATTTGTGTTATATTTTTAAAAGATTATTCAGTGATTCTCGACTTTTGATGGGTAGAGCGAGAATATTAAAGTAGAAATATAACATCAAAAACGTATCAATTTACTGAAAGATAAGCACACATATCAAAACATATTATATGAGAAGGGAGAGGGCGGTGTAAGTTATGATTGAAAACTGTGCCGCAAAATGCAGCGAATAGTAAGGGGCTATGAAACTCTGATATAATTCAATGTTTCAGGATTTTTTTTTATAAGATATTATTTTAACAAAGAAATCAAAGCTATGTTAAGGTGAAAACACGATGCAGAAGGAATACAATTTTCTTCAAGCATGAGCAGTTAAACAAGATTGTTGCAGATTGTGCAGAAATCATTTTACATATTTTGTAATAGTTAAATGGGAAAGATCGAAAAAATGTCAAAGTGTGTCAAAAATTATGTTCAACCTTTTCGAGAATTACGCTCATGTATTATAAAATTGTATTACAGGCATCGATTGTCGAGTCACCCAGGCTATCATTCTTCAATAATTTTTTCTTTGTGAACAAACCCTATATACTGTCTATGGAACGTACTTGAAAGAAGAGAAAATGTTGGCTTCTGTACAAAAATTCCATTGAAAAATAAATATTATAGTTGGGGGAGACCGTGGCCCCGAGCCAGTTTTCATTCTTAACTAAAGGAATATTTCCGGCAGGTGAATTTATCTCTTGAATGGGATCCCCTCCTACTCTGTAGAAGAATGCAAACAAAAAATTGCAGAATTCGTATACAAAAAATATTTTTAAAAAAAATATTCTTTGACTAAAAGAGGGCGGAGTGGTGATGAATTTTTATTTTACGTCCTTCCATACCCCAAAAGAAAACCGGCTCGCCTCCACTATTTTTTATAATTGTGTGTTGGAACTTTTTTTTTTACAAAAGCAGCAGGACATCAATGAAACGCGTGTGAACGTTTTATAGAGAAAAAATCTCCGGACGCATTGAACCTCAATTGAAAATTGTGCCAAACTCTTCCTAGTTTTTTTTTATTTTGGTGTAAAAAAATCTTGAAAATAATAATGTAAAGAATTAAGAAGTGTCCTAGGGCGAGTGGGTAATCGATTATCCATATGATTTAAGAGGAAGCTTATAAAGTTGTCACCGACCAGTAGGCCAATAAAAGGATTTTAACGTTGGTGTTTAGACTTGGCTCTGTAATTTATATCATCTGTTTTTAGTAGGAATTTATTGTTCGATATCGTCTTTATTGTTCGTGTGGGCAACGTTTGTGGGTCGTTAGAACGATATCTATTTTTTTTATTGAACTTGTTTTTGAGAATCTTCAGAAACCGTATTTAAGAAGTAGGATGTTGATCTGATTCCCGCTGTGTCACATTTTTATTGTGATTATATTGTTTTTCGAAAATAATAACACCGTGGGAAACTGGTCGGGAATTTTATAAAACAATGTGATAAAAATTAGGTGTGTTTCTAATTTTAGCTTATTTTAATCAAATAATTGTTTTATCTTATTATGATCATTACAAGCAATATCATCTTGCCAAACCATGGGCTATTACTATTAATAAAGACTGATATGTTCCCAATACATTACAATCAGCTTTGTAAAAGTCTCATACTCGGATACTGCATATTAATAATTGTTTTCAGTTAATGCACTGGCAAGAAGTTGTTTTAATTAAAATAGTGCATTAATAGAAATTTAATCAAAATAAATTCAAAGGACATTTAATCTAAACATCAGGTTTTATACCTATTTTAAAAATCTAGTTTATTCCGCAGTAAAGTAAATAAATGAATGTAGTCTTATGGCCGATGCGTTCGATAAGAGTTCTTAAACAAAGTAAATCTGTTTACTTTACGACTTCCTGTCGCACTGAAATTAACAATAGGAATCTCGTACTCGCCTGGACAGTTTTTTCTGACCCATATCTTATCTCTGTTGGCACACATTTATCTGTAGGTTCATTAACATACAGTTAATGAGACAGGAATATCAGTGCATTAATCATTTTTAACCATGGTGTCATCCGTAACACTAATACTAGTTTCAATGTCATGAACTAGCTTAGAACCCATTGATATCTAGTAATATGAATGAACGGATAAAGTTTGTTTAAATAAAATTGTATGTTTTTATGTACAACTTGGCCTTAACAGAGTACTAGATTAATGAGCCTGCTATTCTAATCGAAATTATTCGTTGCGTGGATGTTACTGACGAGCATTATAATAATGTATGTAATATAATTACTTAGTAAATAATAAGGCTGAAATATGAATTTAGATAAAGAAAAATAAGGTTTCAGTATCATACAGCATGGGAACTTGTAAGAAGTAATTGCTTAAACATATTTTAAAATAAGCAAGTAAGGTTTATATGTTACTAATATTATTCCCAATTTACTTCATGAAACTAGGTAAGCTGACTTTGATCTATTAATTATTAAACTACTACACTCTCAGAAATAACACTTTCATTTTTGACGATTCATGAATTCTCAAGCGTCATTTCGTTAATTTTGAGGATTGTTTCGTCAAACTATCACGTGACTTTTGAGTAAACGCGAATCCTCACTTTTACGATCGCGATTTGACGATTCCGTATCTTGATTTTGAGGAAACTGAATCTCATTGTTGTACTCACGTGCTCAAAAATGACGAAATATTTCTTTACATTAGACGACATTCAAATCCTCATAAAAATGACGATTCAAATTTCCTCACTTTGAGGAAACGGAAACTCGGAGCATTTGCCAGTAATGGAATCGTCAAAATTAATGAAAATTTCTTCGTTTTTGACCATTCATTTTTAAGAGTGTACTAAAGTATGGTATAGAATTCATTTATACATCATTTGAACATCAAAATTAAAACAAATATCGTTATATTTCGTTTGCAACAATATTGCTTAAAAATGTTACGCCTATATACTTACAACAACGCCTTTCCACATTGGGGTATATTCTCTAGAAATCGGTCAAGGAAGAAACATCAACAATTTTTGTATACGTATTTGCCCAACCAAAACGCCATTCGCAACTATCCGAGGTATTCTATCTCTCACTTATTTAACTTTATTCCTTTGAAAAACAGCCGGCATGGAGATAATTCATTGTCAATTTCTCCTTAAAAGATCCTTTATAAAAACGTTTATGTACAAACCTCGCTCCGTTTTTTTTGTATACAAGGGAAGTCTTTGTTTAATATAAAAAGTAAGGCCCATAAAGGCTCAAATTTCCTTGGCTTAGTGAAAAAAAAAAGGACAAATTCGTATGTTATAGCACACGATATTGGCTGTTTTTCTACCAATATAAGCATTTGGTTCTCAATAGGGCAGAAGCAACAAATTTATTTAAAGGACAGCCGTATTTTACTATCCATTTTATATATGTCAAAGATTTAGATTATATCAGGGGAAAACATACCCAGTCAACAACGTCGGTCGTTTATTTTAAGATTCATGACTAATAAAAGCAAATGCTAATCCTCACGGACATATTTCTTGGGGACGTTAATTCTGAATTTTAGCTTCCACACTACGTTTATTACGTAAAAAGTGGAAGGTTTTAAAATCGTGCAGTCCGCCTGTCTGTCCGTTTGTCACCCACGTTCACAGAACGAACCGGTAGTCTCACAAACAAGTGGGATGCGTCATTTTTAAGCAAAAAATCAGTTTAGGCTACATTCCAAATTTCATTGAAAAAATGTGATTAGAAGTTCATTTAAAATTTAAATAACTAAAAATTTAATCTACATTGAAATAACATGCAAATTCCTTTTTTTATTCAATATTTTCACTGTTGCCTTTACATCAAACGTACGAGAAACTTTATTTAAAATAAAATTAAAATTCTTGAAAAAAGTATTTATTTTTGCGTAATAATTCAATTTGGATTGTTTTAATAGCACAATAAAGTTATTTTAAAGGCTCACTATATATGAATGAAGAAAGAGGCATAGAAATTGTAAATTTGCATAACAAATATGTAAAGTTTCGCTTTTATTTGTTTGCAACGTTTACTAATTTATGTTTCGAAACGTAAACTTGAGGCTTCAAAAGAGTATTTATTAAAAAAAAAAAATCATCATTATTCTTCGAACTTAAATCTTTATAGTCTGCTATTTTTTTTTATCTTCTTTTGAAGATTTGATAATTAAAGACAATTATTAATTTTGGCTTACAAAATTTTGAATTAGAACAAGCTAAAGGCCCTGTTTGGCGAATTTGTTTCTGAGGTGTTGTTAGTGTGTTTCCCGTTGAACGTAAATATTGCGTGGAAGCGGTGTAAGTGACAGATTCTGTAACAAACCAACTTGTTTTTTTTTCTGTTTAAAATAAAATAAACTTTAATAGTTTTTTTTTTCCATGAAAACAAATTACCGCGATGAAAATTTCTGGAATTTATTTTATTGACTCAAAACTTGTATAATCTTTACCATCGTAAATTAAATTAGTCTGCTTGAGTCTATACTGGTTCCAAGAGGAGGTGAACGTCTGGGTTACTTTTTGGTGGTAATCTAGCGATTGTCCATGTCGAGTGGCTAGTTTCACTATGACCCCAGTTTAATTTCAAAATCAAACTTTGCACTTATTTATTAACTATGGAACGATAAAGGGCCGAGTAAACTCAAGACCGAATCGGGAGGCACGGTGAAAACTACACCACTACGTCTAGTAGGGTAAGTTTTTTTATTACAAGGAAAAATCGGCTGAAGTTTTGTCGTCCCAGACCAGTTAGGTTCGAATTTCAAAAAAAAAAATCGCGCCTTAAATGACGTCTTCAGTATAAAAGAAAATACTCCTAAAATTCGGAATCTGTGCATCTACTAGTTTAGACTGGGCGTCGATACGTGTGAATGAGTAAGTCCGGACTTCGTCCTTTATAGATACAAAGTATTTTATTTTTGCTAGCGATCCATTCATATGCTTTAAGTTCAATAAATTCTGTTGTTCAAAAAATAGGAAATGACTTACTTTCAAAATGGTAAAATGAATATTAATAAAACAGACCACTCTGAGAAAACAAATGTAGAAAGTACTAATTTAATGTTCTCTGATGAACAAGGAAAATACCGCTTCAGTTTAGTTTATGATAAATGACTCCTAGCATCACAATACAACATTCGATCCCCTTTTGTTGAAGTAATAACAAAAAGTCAGAAAGAAGTTGTAATAAAAATGTGTATCACAGGAACTACTGGGAGCATTCATTATTATAGTTTAGAAAGGCAAATTTTTATTTCCTTCTAAAATGATCCTCGGATTGTAAATCAACGTCTAAAACCAATATCTATGCAGTAAAAATACATTGAAATGCATTTAAAACTAATTTAAAGTCAGCCATGTTTTTCACACGGCCGTTATGATGTATAAGCTTAGCACATAAAAGCTCAATTTATTTGTATCAACCCTATCATGACCCGGTGCATTAAATCACTTACGAACTACTTCTATAACTTCAAACTTTATTGTAAATGGAAAAAATATTCACTTATACGCGGAAGGACATTGTTATGTAAAGGTAAGTCATTCATCACACCCGGCATTATTGATTAGCACCCATAAGGAAGTACACAACCAATACACAAATCAAGACACACAAAGTTACCGCTTTTGATAAATGCTCTGCATTAAACACAAACCCCACAGAGAAAAAATAGTTGTATGTGTCGATATCTTTTCGGTTTATCTATATCTGTCGGTAAAGGATTCTATATAAATCGCTCTATTCGTTTCAATTTGTATCAGTAGCGTACTAAATCTCTCTTTGAGTTAATAAAGGGACAATAAAAATCAGTCGTGGAAGTTGAATAATTCATGAGTTTTAAAGGGGAATTGGTTTGCCTAGGGGGCACGTGTTGCCACACCTTGGGTCTCTCATGTTGATGAGTTGGGGTAGGGAAAGGGGGTACTTCACCGTTAAAAATTTCAGTTCAACGTTGAACCAAATATTGGTGAAAATCAAGAACTTCTTGTAGATTCACCATAAAATGGTTCGACCAAATATCACATTCTGGAAATAGACCTGCTTTCACGAAAAATTGGTTCAACTTCTACTAACTACAACCAATAATTTAATTGTTTACTCAAACGCAGGCAACATTAATAGTATTGCTTCAGCTTAAGAATTGTTGTCCGTCCGTGGCCGTTGGTTATGTCATCAGCCTAGAGATTTAATCTTCTCAGGAGAGCGGGGGTTCGAATTACACCATTTGCCAATTATCCTATAAATCTGATATCTGTACTGGAAATAGTAGAAAAAATCCTTAATTAGGAGACCCTTTTTATGGTTCAACCTATTACTATAGTTACGCGTTGGGAAAATCCCGTATATGTTTCAACCTCTCACCATAGTTACGCAATTTGAAAATACCGTTTTATGGTTCAACATTCTACCAAATCATGGTTGCAGCAACTTTGAACCGTAATTTGGTTCAACCTTGAACTATTATTTTTAACAGTGTTCATCTTTCAGTTTGGAGCATACATATTTATTATACAAAAATTAAAACTAGATATTCAAAAAAATTGTCATTACTTCGTTTACAATTAATAAGGGACTGTGCATTTATTGTCATTTTTCATTATTTCATTTTTTAGCTGAAATTACCTTTTACGGACGCTTAAATTTTGGACAATTTTTAGCGGTTGTTCAAATGATACAACTTAAGTTTTGTAAAATATTCTACACTTTCATTTATGGACATTCCTCAATGCTTGACATTTCAGCGGTTTTAGATGTCAAAATAATATTGAAAATACTTTTACAACGCCCTTCTTAGTGAATCACTTTAGTTCTTAAGCTGATGTTGGGCCCCATACCTGTCAATTTCGAACTGTATTTCTTATGCTTTAGATTTGGCAGCTTCCATTTTTTTACTGAAAAATGTGATTAAGAATGATCGTCAGTCCTACAGACTTAAATAGTATCATCAAAGAGTTTCTTTATTTAATGCTTTTTTTAATATATGCAATTGGAAATAAAACAAGAATTTGAATTAATATATTTTTTTATTATTTTAAAATTAAGCTTTTGGCCATATGTCGACTTTGGTTAAAATAACTTTGAATTTCATAATTAACATTTAAATAACAAGATGATAATGATGATTTATAGACCATGAAATTTCCTTCAGATTTTTTTTTTTTGTTCTTACTTTGTTCCTACTAGTTAAAAAAAATGTTTGCATTTTAAAGCAATAATTTGGACTAATTTTGTGTTTATGAAAATGATGCACAATGTGTACGGCACTGTGACGATTACTCTGCAAGACAAAGGTTATTCAAAGTATATTGATGAGTTTAAAAAGGTATATCCAGGTACATCCATCCATACTACCTGTATACAGGTATAAACCCATCGATGTAATATACATAAGCAAAAACATTTAACAAGGTTACAATCGTTCCTTTACATAATATCGCCTCGATATGATACCGGGCTTTTTCGCCTTCGAGTACCTTCAGTTTTCGATCAGATCAGACTCCAATTTTTTTTGTTGGTTTGTCAGCTTTTTATTTTGGTTGGCTCTGAAAAATGAAAATGCTGGTTGTCGAAGTCGTTTATATCTGGGGTGATATCGTAATCGGGTCGACCGATGTCATTCATCATACATCTTTTGGGTTAAGTTGAGAGTTTGAGTGAGTGAGTTCGATGTGATGATTGATTTTGAAGATGCCGCTATCTTTAATTTTTATTTTAGGTAACGTAATTTTGATATTTTTAGCTTGTATTTTTGTCTGTTATGTACACTGTAAAAAAATCAAACTTTTCTGAATATAAGATGCAAGCTATGGCGTTACACTGTAAAAAAAAAAAACTTTTCTGAATATAAAGCAAGCTGTGAATGTGTTAGTTTAATATATGTTTAGTAATTAGAAATTAATTTCTGTAATGTTCAGAAACATTTTTAATTATCTAAAAAAGTATATTTTCCTGCACATTCCATTTATAGGATGACTGGAAGCAGGTGAGATTAAAACCTCTGGAATATTGAGAAAATTCACTATCGGAGGTTCTATGGCAGCTACCCTTTACTTATATACAATTATCATGAAAATTTTTATGACATAATTTACGTTCTAGAAACTTGCATATCATATTAAGCATTAAGACCTTTTAGTTCGAGCTGAAGAGCAGTTTCAAACATATTGAATGACAAGCAGTTTCATAGGACCAATGTTCAAAAAACACTTTCTCACAACCAGACCCTCCAAATATAGAAAACACAAAATATATATTCTGGATTTTCGAACCCATAGCAATACTTCATTTACCTTGCGTTTCCTTTTAGGTAATTAATAGTAATGAGAATGCAGATTGTTTAAAAATTTTCTTTAATATTTAAGTAGCATTATAATTTTCCAAAGTGTTTTTTTTATAGTTATAGAAACAGAATTTGGAAAATGAGTAAAGACTTAATTTATAAACAACATTCATTTTCCGATTCCGTCCCGATACGTTTCCTTACAGAATGCTTTGCCACCGGTAAGCTTTGCCACCGTAATTTTTTACATTCCAAACACGTACCACGAAAAAGCACGATAGAAGTATGTGCAAGATGTTCAATCTTCAAAGAATTTTTTATCATCAATTGGTTTAAAATGGCTCGAGATGTAGAACTGCATTATTTTCCGTTCCCTTTTCAAAATACTATTTTCTTCTCCAATCATATCAGTGGGTGGTAGTTGCAGCTATACTCTTAGTCTATATTGCTATGCTCTTCAGGTGCAAATTTTCACGAACATTCCTTTGAATATAGAGTTTTAACCTTATCTGTGCCCTGTTACGCCGCAGGTTTAATTCGGTAAAAAGTCACTCGCTTGATCTGATCAAGAAAAGAAAATATTTTGGAGATTTTTTTTTAAATATAACTCATTTGTTTATTTTATGTCGGGACATTATGTAGTTTATGCTAGAGATTTTATATAAAGCCATTGTCAACTTTCTTCTTCTCTAGAGCGGATAAAAAAAAAAATGTGACATTTTGTGACTTATTTTGTTTTTTAAAATTATATGTTACTTGTTTTTCATTTCGTAAGTATACCCTGAAGTCACTATGCAAAAATGTGCATAATGTACTTAACCTATATTTATTTATATTTAATTTTTTATAATCTATAACTTATTTCTAAAAACATTATATTCAACAAAACTGCACTTCACAATATCAATTTAAAATCTACTTGTTTATCATGTGTATATCATCACAATATAAACGAGAAACAAACATGAGTATCGGTTCGAATTTGACTAGCGACAAAATGTGTAAAAATTTTTAATAGTTTATAAGCAAGTAAAAATATTAAATTTTAATAAATTTATAAGCAAGTAAAATTTTATTTCAAAACGTATAAATGACTTTATAACATTAATTTATTTATGTAAAGATTAACTAGACACCTGCATTTTTCTTGCATTGTAATAATTGGCGCGGATACTAAAAAGAATACGGAACTGGAAATGAGCAAGCCTTAAAACCGCGTTTAATGTGCAATGGGTCCTCAATAATTGGTCACGACCAACCAACAATCACGCAAAACATGACACTTTTTTCATCGAAACAAACGCTCTTTTTAAAAAACTGCTGGCCATTTCTTTGCTTAAGTGTTTTTTTAAATTTTAATTTAATGTCTATTTAAGAGCAATTTTTCGATGGGATTTTTTAAACAAAATTGAAAACAATTAAAATAAATTTAACTTGCCTAAAATGAACTATTTTTGTTATTATTAAAATAATAAAATAATTAAAATAAAAAAAATTTTAGGAATTTTCGAAAAATTTTATAATTAAAAGTTTAGATTTTCTATCTGTGGAATGATATTAATAGTAATAGTCATTCTTAAACTATTCGTCGAGCTCGGAGCTCTAGACTTTAATCCAATTTCATTGTAAAGCAAAATCAAATAAGGTGTCTTTAATGTTAGAATTTTAACAATTTGTTTTAAAGATAAAAAAAAATGATTCAATCGATTTCTAAAAAAATGGTGAAAACATTTCACCACACAATCAATGCAGGTACTAGGAAATATTTTTTTTTAAAAATAAAACAAAAACATTTTCTAACATATTTTGAAAAACTTAAATTAAAACAGCAGGGTAATAAACACATATAAATTTTTTTTATTTTACACCCCCACACCCCCACAGCACTTCGTTTAACAGCTACCACAAGACTATTTTATGTAACTCCCCGGAAATTCGGAACATAGAATAAGCCTAATTAAAATTTCCCGGAAAAATTTTGTATTTTATTATATTAGGTTTGTAATTTCCGATTCTTTAATTGGTAATTGGTATTTAAGGAAACAATTGATTTTTAATTGGTGGTCTATTTGATTTATGATTTTTCGTAAGGTGGGTCTCTATCTCGGAATTGATTTTTGCATAAAACTAGTTGGGAAATGAAACACTTTGATCTAGATTTTATTGTATACTTGTTAACAATAGCCTTGCAGTTCAAATAATTATATTTAAATGGATTTACGGACAAATTAAAGTTTATTTTTTCAATTAATAAGACGTTTGCAAAGTGGTAATAAATATTATTTTAAACCCATTTCTGCTGATATATTGTGTGTTTCTGAAAAAAAAATGTAAATTAGCTTTCTATTTAAGAAAGTTTTATGACTGTAATAGTTTTAGTTATTGTTTAACTTTTGGTGTCAATCCAACTGTTGTTAAAGACATTTTAAAGGGTTAAACTGGTTTTTGTTTACGATTTAGCTGGTTAAAGTGTTTTACAGTTGTAATAAGAAAAATAAATCTAACTAACTTGCCATGCCATATTTTTATTGCCAGTTAACGTGGGTCATTAACTTATTGGTTCCGAATGCAACATGCAGGAACGTTTTTTAGGAAACGTTTGTACAAACTTTGTAGTATTTTCTTTAAAAATGTAACTTGAAATAATATAAGCATTACTTTCCCAATACTTTTATTTTAGGTTATCTTTTTAACGCTTACAGTACAGGGTGGTTATTAAATAACGCTCGCTATTCGGAGTGGTCTGTAGCTTTAAGGTAGGCGAATACCTAAAATTTTAAAATTTTCACTATTACTTTAATCTTTTCCAAATTTGGCATATAATTTACAATGCTTTTTTTGGCAATTTTTTTTATTTAAATATAATTGATTTATTTTAAACGGTGTTTTTCTACTAAAAAAAGGGGTTTACGCTAACACTTCTAGCATAAAAAGTTTTACACTAATTTACCCGAAATTTTTTACAGATGCTATTTTAATATACATCTGTGCCATGAACCTCTAACATCTGGTGTAAATATAGTAGTTTTTGTTTAAAAAAATATCAAAGTGTAAGTTTATCGAAAAAAAAAATTGTTGATTGGTAGCTGCAAGTACGGTAATCCTTAAACCCATTGCACTTACGGCACCATCTGCGCATGCTCAGCATCTGCCGGAAATCCAGCTCTCTTACGGAAAACCACTGCGCGTGCGCAGACGGATACTGAAAGGGAAAGATAGTTTGTCACGTTGGCTTGTTATCGCCTAAAGTTGATAAGGTATTTTTTATTATTCCATTCGTTTTCGAAAAAAAGAAACTCGTCTCTTGACCGGGGTTCTAAATTAAGAGGCGTAATTTACTGTGTTGGTCACATAATTGGCCATAATTGACGACGCCTCGTAATTTAGAACCCTGGTCAAGAGACGAGTTTTTTTATGGTTATTCTTTTTTATGATTATTTTTTTTAGGATTCTTTTTTTTATGTTTTGATTCTTTTCCCCCCTTCTTGATTAGTAAGCATCTCAATTTTTGATGCATTTGGATTATTCATTCAAGCTACAGACCTCTCCGAATAGCGAGCGTTATTTTATAAACACACTGTATTATTCCAGCTTTCTTAGTTGAACTCTCCACCACCAACTGTTATGTCTCAAATTGTTATAACGTCTACATATCACCCACACATACAATGCCACATTCTTCTGTTAGATATGATGTATTATGTGCCTTTCTTCGCTGCTTAAAATGCGTTTGCTGGCTCTTTCTGTCACGTGTACGCTTTTTATTTCCTTAGAGGCATACATCATCTTTGTACCGCGTAGCATCAAAGAAATAACAATCGCCAACGCCATATGTGCTGAAATGAAAACCGTATGCTTTCAATCAAATGTACGTGAGCATTTTATGTTTTGTTTCGACTATTCTTAACTTTTTTCGGCTACCTAAAAAATGTTAAAGTATCTGGGTTTATTTATCATGATATTTGACCTATAAACGGCCAGTGCAGCCAAAAATGTCCGACGAATAATACCCCGTGTAAGGGAGTGCACGTTAAATATCCTTCAAAGTCCTAGCGCTGCGTACGATGTCGCCCTTAACGGTTGCGTTGGGTGCCTATTCAGGTGTTGGCTCGTCATCTGACTGTGGTTCTAAAATACGACGCCCGTCGCCAATAGCCCTCGTGTAGCTCTAGTGCGACGATAATTCAAACATAACCTAACCTTATCATGATATTTTTTGGGTGTTACGCTGTACCGAACCTGGAATAAGCTGACTAAATCAATTAATGTGATAAACTTTTCACGCAAATTATTTAGCAAGTAACAACAAATCAATAAAGAGCTTAGTGGAAGAACACGCTAGGTGAAAAAAAGGTGAAGACGAGAAAATAAGATTTACAGATTTTATTTTGCACTCAGATCTGTGAAAAACGGAACTTGAAAACGGTAAAAAGTATAACTAACTTCAAGTTTATGGAAAAATGAAAACTGGTTATCGCTAAAGTCTGTAATAGGTTCATGGATCCAAAATCTCAATTTTTAAAAATGTCAATTAGCACCATATTTCACTGACCTCTTTAAATGTCCTGCACTCAAAATACACAAACACTTTAACACAGACACTGTATTAACTTAACACAGCATTACAGAATATTTTTTGTTCGTCACAAGGGGATTAAAATAAACGTAAACGTATATGTGACTAAATAATCATAATTATAATAAGACACAATAATACTTCGCATTATAAGTTAATAAAAAACACACACAAAATAATAAATTTAAATACATAAATATATATTAATAAAAAAATGTGGCAATGTTAATGCTCTAGAATCAAACAAATTACCTAAAATTCTGGTCAGCGGGGAATAAATAAAAAACCCATTTCGCTTCGATAAATTAAAATACATCAATATCGTATATTGACAATATAAAATTAAATACGAAATTTTTAAGTCTGTTTAAAGAAGAGATACTTTAAAGTTCAGTAGGTTGTTTGTTGAATATTTTTGGGGCTAAATATGAAAACTACTATAGTAAAATCTTTTTTTTTTATCACGTTATATATCCTTCAAAGTCCTAACGCTGGGTACGATGTCGCCCTTAACTGTTGCTGGGTGTCTATGCATATGCTGGCTCGTCACTTAACTGTGGTTCTAAAATAAGACGCCCGCCGCCAATAGCCCGCGTGTGGCTCTAGTGAGACGATAATTCAAACCAAACCAAATTTTCCGTAGCCTTTTGGATGGAGTTTCTTAAAAATCAAAATACATTTGAGTTATTAACTTTATATTTTATTAATGTGCATGCAATCCAAATTAATAAACTCACTGTAAAACAATTCAAGATATTTGAATCAAATGTATATATTTAGTTGAAGTCAACGCTAAGCAAAGCAAATAAATTGTTCTTACTTTATTCAATAAATTAAATATTCTTTAAGGTATCCGACTACGTTGAAATCGTATTTTTCGGAAAAAAACAAAAAAATTTTATAATCTTAAAATAAAGCACCACTCTTTAAGATTCTAAAACTCTCTTTATTTTGTTTGTGCGGCAAATATTTTAGAACTCCATTGGTACTCCATTATAAAAAAACGGCATTCAAATCCTTTAGAAAAGACCACTAGTAGAAAATTGCGATCTACAAGAAAAATTAAATATATAAAATTTGAAGATGAAGAATGTCTTATGTACCAAAAAGAAGGCTTTCCTGCTATTTGAATGTAACCTCAAACTTCAAATTGATTTACTGCAAAATGAAAGTTTTGAACATTTTCTTCTAGACAAACCACATTTCTCAAAAAGTACTTAACCGAATGTTTTCAAATTTTTTGTGCATATTTGCTATACTATCATCTAGGGAATACACTACAGACTAGTAATTTCAAGCAATATTATAAAAATTATAACACTTACTATCCTAAATGATAGAAAAAAGTACATAAAAATCTTTAACTTGGCTTCGACAACTTATAACCTTTTATTGGTGCAATAAATATCTAAGATTGTAGTCTATTCCCTAGGTATCAAATTAAGATTTATTAATTTATTATTATTCTTAAAAAAATCTTAAATATTTTTTCAGTTATAAAGTCTATAGTAAAGGCAAAAAAACATCGAAATTTACTTACAAAATCTTAAATTACACAAAATATATTTATTTAAAATAAAAATTGTGACTTATTATTATTATTAGTTGTGTTGGTGAACAAAAAAATACATAAAATATAAGTATTAAAATTTAATTAAAAAATAAGTGTCAAACGTAGTCGGATACCTTAATTTTAAAACAAGGTTTATTTATAATTTCCTATTATTATTTACTATGATATTACTTGAATTGTTGTGCGATTGTTTAACCATTAAAAAATTCCCGTTCAATAAAAAAAATCAAATAACAATGAAATCTGCTGGTTACTAATCACAATATGGCATGCTAAGTATTATTTTGGTATTCATAACGCTCATTAAAAATAAATTTAAAAAAAAAGTAAGTATAACTTTTTCATTCCGTAAATGGGTTTCTTCAATTACTGTATACTTCTATGACTGTTCTCAATAGCTTGTCACACTATCACTTAATTTTTTTTTCTTCTATTCTTTAAAATGTATAATTATAGTGGCTCCTTTTGCTCCCTTTCCATCTCTGAACCTTAGTAGTAAAAGGGTCGATATCATGTATTATTAGCATTGGATATTAGTCCGTTTTTCTAATAAACACATTTAAGAACATAAAAAAAACTGAGTCGAATCAGAAAAGAAAGCTGGACACACACATTGTGTTATTACTACTGTGTAGCTGTTAATGAACTTTCTTACTTTTTTTGTACTTAGGATGTTACTTTTATTGAATTTTGATGTTACTTTTGTTGATGTCACTTTTGTTTTGTACTTGGATGCCACTTTTATTGTTATAATTTTATTGTTATCTTCATATTGGATTTAAGAGTCAAATTTTTTCATCTATAAAACAACATATTTAGTGCAGTGTCTTTCATTAAACATATGTATATTGCAAATCGAATTTATAATCTTGAAACCATCCCATGAAGCACGCTAACATGAGATCCGTATGAGCCCATTTGGGTTATGTGAGTAATACCCATATGGTCTCCAATAAAAAAAAAAGCTCCCTTTATTTTTGGTCAAACCACATTGGCCCACCTGGGCTACCCCACTTTATCCAATTTACAGGTATGCCTTATTTACAATTGCCTCTAAGAAAATTATTAAAAGTAAGGAAACAGGTTAAGTTTAATGAATGACAGTTTACTGACATTAATAATGAAACAGATTTTAACATTAAAATTTTAATTACTATGTCTAAATGATATCTAACAATTGTCCTAGATAACTCCTTTCAATGATGTGGGCATTATATGGGTAGCAATTATAAATTCTATAGATTGTAAACTCCGTCCCAAGTTAATCTATATAATTTTATTTGTGCTATAAAAATAGTAAATTTAATTTACATGAGCTGGTGAGGATCAGGCAGAAAAGATCTATCGATATAAAGTCAGTATTATAAAAATAGTCATATATTACAGTGTTAATTATTATTTGGATAAATTAGTTATGATTTAAATGTAAAATTAAGTTCATTATTAAATTTAAAAAAACATTGTATACTGAAACATTTTAATGTTTCTTATTTTGATTAAACTTGGTGATTAATTTTGATTAAAACCTGTCATTATTTCTTCATACTTTGGAGAATAGATGTAAATTTGAATAATCTATATAAGTTAATACTCAATTTTTGACAATTGATATTAATTTGGTCTTTTAGTTCATATTAATTCATGAAAATTATAAATTGTACTGATAACCGAAAACAATAGCCCTCATGTAGAGCTTTAGTGCCACGATAATTCAAACCTAACCTAACTGATAACCTAAAATCATGCATCAATACCTAAAAACAATTTGGCAGAAAAACTCTTGTTTGTTAAGATTGTTCAATGTTTACATGAGATTATAAAAATTACGAAACTTTTTATGTATAATAAAATGTAAAAGCACAAATAAATGTAAAACACAAGGTAGAATAAAGTGCTTTCAAATGCTGCATTAGAAAACACATAGTTTAGATACTATTTTTGCTTATGGTTTATGAGCATTCTAGTTCTAAAACAATTTTGACTGACACAATTTCCGTCATAAAATTATTATATACAAACATTAAACTTTATTACTTTAACCTAATCAAATGTTCTTCTATTTTGTGAGGAAGAGGCCAATGGGGTGGGGGGGGGGGAAACACTGCAGCTAAGTGACTACATTTCAGTTGTTATGATTATACCCAATTTAGTGTTTTTCCACGTTCTGTGGTTCGACGTAATATTTTGCATTTAAATTTTAAATAGCTAATCTACAGAAAAACAAAACATTACATAATTGTAGAAAGTTGTGTTCTCAATATAGTGGAATTTTCTTTTCAGGCGTTTTTGGCTGTTGTACATACTATATTACAATTGCAAAAACTAAAATTACCTATTAACCCTCACCAGACGATATATCTAGAAAGTATGTGTTTGAATTTTTCTTTATCTAACACAAAATCATATACATTTCATAAATCCTTTTTTTTACAGATAAAACTCTTAAAATAATTGTTGTTTGATACAAATTCCTGTAAAAATATTTAACTGTGAAGTAATTTTACGGACTTTACTACTACTTTGACTTAAACTATTTTGTCTAGTTACAGTTAAAAAAAAACTTATTGCTTTTAATTTACACAAATTAGTTATTCTAACTGCTAGGAACATAATTTTATTAGGGAAGAGGTAAAATAATGAACTTATTTTAATGGCTCTAATTTTTAATATTTATGTGTGATAAAAATATATTTCTCTAAACCCATATTTTGACTCATTAAGGGGACCGGGGAGGCAAAAAATGTCAAAAATATCGATTTTGGTATTTTAATAAAAAAAGTTATAGCTTGAACTTTTATCTTTAAGAACACATCTTACTTTTAACGATCCGAAAAGAATTCGAAATACAGTTGGAGTTTTCGTAAACACCGAAATCCGAAAATCGTCCGTTTAAGTGGAAGTTATTATTTTCTTTACTTTCCTTTTTCTCCATAAGTGTTTTTAGTGGTTTGTCGTACATTCGAATTGTTCCTTGCTATTCAAAAATTTGTGTATTGCTTTGAAATTGTGGAAATTGTTAGTTGGATAATCTTTCAAACATAATTGTGCATGGATTTTGAAATCTGATAACATTTTTTAGTATTTTACTCAGTTTTACTTTTAGCATATCAAGAAAAAAATTATAAATTTGCAAGTAACATAAATTTTTAATTCTAATTAATTAACCAATGGGAAAAATAAAAAATCCATGAACAATATGTTAACATATATTTAAATAACTTATATTAAAAAAAATTAGACATTTTAGAAAAAAATTGAATCACAAGAGCATTTTTAAAAAAAGGTTTAGAAAAAATTAGATTTTTTTGTTAAAAAAAACTATTGCATATTTTTCTTTTATTATTTTGTATTTTCATTAAATTTTATGTCCCTGAGCTAAAATGTCATCCATTTCGTTCTGTAACTTTAAAAAAAAATTAATTTGCCTCCCCGGTCCCCTTAATTAAACAAATAATTTTTCAATTAGTTTTTAAGATTATTTTAACTTTTTACTATTTCTTGTTAGAGAAAAATCTTATCAATCCCCAATTTTCGCCCATCGGTATTTTTTTATCTAATTAGTTTTTAATACCCTTGCTAATGCAAAATATTTCGATACCTTATAAAAAAAGCAGGACGTCGTAATAACTGTTTTATTTTTTTTTAAAAATTACATCCATTTGAATTCGTATTCATTTGTGGGATTGATTCATGATGTGAACTCAAGTTATAAGGTAAAAAGACCATTTTAAGGTCCAAACAGTATATCAGGGCATAACTTGTCAATAGTTGCTAACAAATCCACTAATATAAACTAAAATATTTACATTATGCTTTGAAAGTTATCGGTAAATAGGTATACCAATCTACAAATTCTACATTCGATATAGAATATCGACAGAACTATCCTTTGTTCCAATATTTTTCCAAACTCGCTTCCGCACACACGAATATCCCCGCTACTGATTCCAGAATACCCCATTTATTTCAATCCATGTCCAGAATCAAGACAGCTTCCCCCTTTTATAACGGAACATTTATTTCATTCCCTAGAAATATATGGACATCTTTGCGTGTTTGGCCACTGCCCGGGAACACGTCATTATTTGGGATGTCAACGCACTGAGGCACCCACTGCTCACCACTACTGTTTGACAAAGCTGTAACTGACGTGAAACCAATCTCGAATCAAATGTATTTGAAATTAATAATTATCGTGCTGTCATATTTACTGCGGGAATAAGGATAGATATTCCTGGTAGTAAGTTGGAAGTTATTTACCTGAAACCATAGCAGTGTAAATGAAGGAATTGGCGCAAATGTACCAAAGAGCCTAAAATTCACAGCACAAGTTTTTTTATGCACCTTAATTGGGTATTTTTAAACAGATTTATAGTATATTTTACACGCGTCACACTCGAAGATAGAATTTTCAAATTAAGGGAAATAAAGACCTAAAACACTTTGTGAATATTTTAAATGGTGCACAAGTAAAATTCACTATACTTAAAGGCAGCATACTAAATATGCAACGTTGGGAAATAATGATTTTTACCATCAATTAATTTTCAAAATTAATTATTGTAGATTAATAAAATAAAAATGTGTTAAAAAATTTAATAGGTTCATTAGCAGTAGTATCCAACTTATTTAAAGCGAGCTGATTACTGGGGTAGTTTCAATTTAGAAACCAATATTTCTGTAAGATTTAAGAAACACGGCATTTTTTGTCAAACCAACGAGAGTTCTAAACTGTTTTGTATCTCTTCCATCCATCCCAAAGAGAAACAATAAGAATTGTTTTTCCTCAATTAATGTCTTAGTGCTTCCTCCCGAGATTGTTTAGTCTCCGATTAACGCAACGTTAAGAGGCGGTGCACTTCTGCTATTTTACCTTCTAGTTAATGAGTTCTTCTACGAAGAGAGAAAGTATGTTATTATATGTTAATAGCAACTTTAGTCAGTTTAATGATGAATAAAGGGAGTTTTTTTTTTAATATTAATGGTTATAAATTTGTGCATGCATCTTAACTTCCAAAAAACATTAACCATTAAATTCAATGAAACTTATTATATTACACTATCTCTTTTAATTTGATGAATTAAATGAACCGTATGATAAGTAAAGTTGCATATATTAATCACTTCATTCATCTGAAATGTAAAATTTTATTCTTCCATCCAATTCCATCATTTATAAGTTTAAAAAATGCAGCACTAATTTGATTCAAATAAAGAATCTTTTTCAAAATTTTATTAACTACACAAAAAGACTCACTTTGGGTAACTTGCAAACGGTTAATTTAGTAGCAAACTCCTGTTTGCTTGTTGCAGTGTTGAATAAACTGCAATGTGTCATTCTAAATAGTTTCTTAGCTGAATAATCACATTGATAATGTTTATTGACCCGTACCTTTTTAATGTGGATAACCCACTATAATAACAACACAACCACTGTTATAACAACACAGTTGCTGTTCTGTTTCAAAACTACAATTTGTTGAAA
This sequence comes from Hylyphantes graminicola, assembly GCA_023701765.1. Lineage (NCBI taxonomy): Eukaryota > Metazoa > Arthropoda > Arachnida > Araneae > Linyphiidae > Hylyphantes > Hylyphantes graminicola. The sequence continues at coordinate 50,147,952 of CM043111.1, forward strand.
CAACCACTCTTAATCTTGCCCACTTTACATAATCTTTTAATTGTATAACTATGGGACAAAGGATATGTATTTTCGAATATGTTGAAATAAATTGTTTTAATTTGAAAACTGGTTTTAATAGTTTTTCTTTGATGGTAAACAGTATTATTAGGTTCAACATAAGTAGCAAAGTATTATTGCTTCATTTTGATACTTTAATAAGAGCTTTTTTAATGCAGGATTGTGTTTGTTTTATTTCGTGTCTTTAAAGTAGACTATTTAAATTTTAATGGAATTTATCGAATTAAAATCTTGTAAACGCAACCCAAATTTTTTCAATTATCATTATCGTAAAATTACCAAGTTATGTTTTAATAGTTTTAACGATTTCTTATCTATTTCAGGCTCGAAGCTCACGCAAGTCAGTCCATCGTTTTTTGTGCCTTGAAGCTTTGGAGGATAACGTAAGTACTTAATCTTTAAACTTAAGGGAAAGTAATAATTCAAAATTACTATTGTTACTTTAAAATATGTAATATCACCATGTGTATCAAACAAACTTGGTACGATACTTCAACGTTACTTATCATATTATTTTACATAAAAAAATATCTCTATCTGGGTCACGCATCAAATATCCGCCCACCCAGAAACCAACCATCTGTCTCATTTCTGAATGCCATAGTCAAAGAGAAGTAATTTTGCTTGTTAAACAAGAGCATATTTTTTTAACTTTCAATTACCTAATATGAAATGTAAGGCATTGAAAGTATTGCGATTGGGTCGAAAATCCGATAAAGAAATTTTGTTTTCCTCACTTTTTGAAGAGTGATGATACTAAAAAGTGGTTTACAAGCATAGGTTCAGAATATGGTACACTTCAAGCTGTTTTTCAAATTTAGTACGCAGTTTTTTAGTATCTATCAGACGTCATAATAAGCTTTTCGAGAATATTGCGCATGCGCAAGAGGTAGCTGCCATAAAACGCTATGGTTTTAAAATTATTAAAATTACGTTATAATATACTACATAGTCCCCTTTTAAATGTGTGTATTGATTCATCTAGAGGCATTTAAAAGTTGTGCAGGGTTTGCCACCTTTAGTTTATACTTAAATATATACAATTTATACTGATAAATATATTTAACCAGCAACATTTTTGTTTGAAAAATAGTTTTTTTTTTCAATTTGTTCCTTTTCTTTGTTTGAAAATTAATGTACCTGCTTAATGCATCCAATACCGGTTCAATATGCATTCCGAATTCAAATATTACATTCTTACAATAGTTCATACGCCCCTATAAATAGAATGGAAATGCGAGAGATATGAGACTGTTACTAACGTTAATATTTCAAAGATAGGAATTGAATTCGTAAAAATCAAACTCTGTCGATACCGATGAAATTCAACATCAATTGTCGGCTACAATTGATTTCAACTGTGTACAACGGTATTTTAGTAACTACGCCACTTTTGATTCGAGTTAGTCAGCTTTTTCTACTGAGCGGGAACTACCTACATAAAAATGGGTATAGAGAAATCCTTCAAAAACTGCTTCCTACGTAGACAATCCTTCGATTTCAATTGCATTCCAACTCCCTGCCACCTGTCGATCTTTTAAAAATAGGGTCTCTATCACAGCGATGCTTTATTTAGGCTACACTGCTGCTGGAACAATGACCGAAACGGGAGCGCGTCTCGTTAGGTGCAAGCCGAAGCCATTTTGTTCGAAACAATCAGTTTCTGATTGATTGCCATCTATCCATGAGGCGGTGTTCAATATGTACGGGGAAGTGGTCGGTTTAGGTCTTTCAAAGGCATTTGGTTTTATCTACGAACCATGTTTAAAGGTGATCAGAAACAGAAACCTCGACTGCACTGTAAAAATAACGTGTTGTTTGCAGCAGTTAAAAACTGACAACTTTGACGCCAGTTAATAACTGTTTTTTTATAGTTTAAAACTGCAATTTTAACAGGAAGAAACCGTTAATTTTGCAGGGGAGAAACTGTCAATTTAGCAGTTTCTTCTAGCTTAAATAAAATACCCAATACTAACCCCTTGCGACCGAGTAATTACTTTGTCGCAGGCGATTCAGTATTAGGCTATCACGCAAGAGGTTCCTGGAAGAGGTAAGGACCGAGCCATGTTTGGATCCAGGAACCTCTTGTGTGCGAGACCAATACTGAACCGTCTGAGACAAAGTAATTACTCGGTCGCGAGGGCTAGTATTGGTTATTTATGCTTAACGATGATCTCAATCACGTGACCCTTGCACGTCTAATTTAACAATTTCTCTCTACTAAAATAAGTTTCTCAATGTTAAAATTAATTTTCCCGGTAAAAAAATTACAGTTTAAAACTGTAAAAAGGACAGTTATTAACTGTCGTCAAACTTAACAGTTTTTAACTGTAAAAACAACAGTTTTTTTTTACTGTGTGGCCTTCACGTGTTCTGTAAAAATTGGGTGAGCTTAGGCTTGATTTAAAAAAACTTTGTATGATAGAAAGAAGATAAAAAGCTATTAAATATATTAAATATAGTTACAGATCATAAATTTAGGCATAGAAAGTGAAATTTAAAATACAATAGTTTATAATTTACAACTAAATGTCAGATAAAATACTATTTCTTCAGAATATAAAATATATCGTTAAAAATGGTCCATACCATCCTCGATTCTTAGTGTATCATTCTTTTTCGAAATAAAATAAACTATATACTCGAATATTTTACATATTAATTACAGTAATAGCATTTTACAACTAACCTGTAAACTTATTTTTGAGATCTCTGATACTGTAAACTTATTTTTGAGATCTCTGATACTGTAAACGTATTTTTGAGCTGTCTGATACTGTAAACTTAACTTTGAGATCTCTGATACTGTAAACTTAACTTTGAGATCTCTGATACTGTAAACTTATTTTTGAGAAAAAAACTTAACATGTGTTCTACATTTCAATTATATACACACATAGTTAGTGCAGAGTAGTTATATTAAAAATAGCAAGAGTTTCCCTAAATTTTTATCAATAAGCATAATATAAATGTTTTTTTAACAATTGTCAAGTAATATTCATTCTCATTAAAGCATACATTTGCCACCTTTCCTCAACAAATGTTTCTATCATTTAAATTAGTTCGCTTTTATCTAGGACGTCATTGAAAAATATTTAAGCACTTTGAGTTTCTCGTAACATTTTAAAACAGTGTAAGAAATTAGTAATCCAACAGTAGACGTATTTATTTGAAATTGTTGTATTTCTGAAAATTATTTGTTAAATATCAATTAGTGAGTTTTTAAAAATTTATAACTTCGTTAATATCATGTTATTTAAGTACTATTCCTAAACAATAAATTTCATCTTTTAAAATTTCGTGAAAAAAGCAAAAGATTTATTCATCGAGAGAAAGTATACATTTCGTCGAATAAACAATATACTCTCTTGTTTTTGCTAAGTTCAATAACATTTTGAAAAGGTAGAGACTATTTATTAAACAATTTCTATACCCGTAATAACTCAAATTTCAATAGCTACACCTTTTGAATGGGCAATAACAACACATGTGCCCGAGTTAAACTAACTATTTATGTCCTTAAATGGAAACAAAGGCAGCAATTCAGATATTCTTGAATTAACTATTCACTGACCATATCTTTCCATCTTAACTTTTTATGAACATGAGGAAATATGACAACAACATTCCCACATCTCTATTGTTTTTCTACCCCCAAATTAGATTACTTTTATGCAAATTGGGATAATTTCTCAACTTCACTTAATACTATTGTTATTGAACATACCATCTGGTTCTTTATTTTTATGACATTTAAATGTCTGCATTAGGTCATGAGTACAAATAGTGAGGGGTAGGGTATTAGTGTATGTTAAAAATAGAAACCGTCATTCCGACAAAACATAGTAAATCCACCGGAAGTACATTTATAAACACTTCCAAAAGAAAATACTTTGATTTAACAAAAAACATGGTTAGAATAAGTACGTTTCACCACTTTGGAACCATTATTATGGTGAAACCATGAATGGAATTCTTTTGAACAGTGGAATAGGAATAAATATTAGTTTTTTTAGTTGATGCAAACCGTGTAATTTTTTATATAAAGAATTTTTTTTCCAGAGATCCAGTGTCACTAATAAACATCCTGGGTTTTCTTTAATGTTAATTATCAATATTTTGGGAAGCATTTTTTATTTCCATTCTTACAGTATAAAATGTGTAGAAATTATAGTATTGAAGTAAAAAAAAAGTATTGAATTTCTCTTTTATTACTTTAAAAACATATAAAAGATATTATACTAATTTTTAAGTCAATTGTAATGACGTGACTTTCTTTTAAATGACAATTTTTCGTAAAGACTGATTTTGTTTTTGTAAACTGAAGTGAAAAAGAACTCGCTCTATAATTTGCTGATTCCTGATCTAGAATGGGTGAATTAAAAAAAAGCTTTGTAAACGCATTGTTTTAGGTATAAGAAAATAGCTGATGTTTTGAAATTATTCAAATATATACATTTAAGTATATACAATAAGTTTTTAATCTTGAAATTCCTAATTCGATTATTATTAATTTATTTAAATTGAAAATAATCAAATTGGTGAAAGAATTTAGAAAAAAGTTGAATAGATTTTAACTTTAAATTCAGTTACGAATTCTAGAATTTTTTTTTAGTATACGCATAGATTCACTTGCTCTCTTTTTTTAAAAAAAATTAGGCAAATAAATTAAGTAAAATATTTCAATAGGATTGCAAATATTTAAGGAATAATATAAGGGGGAACTATTTAACAGTTAGGAAGGAATATTTAATAGGATTTTAATAATTTGCGTTTATAAATTATCTCAGGATTAAATAAAATATAAAAAAAACAATGTTTCATCAAAAAAAAAAACATCATAATCGTAACCATATCTACGATTTTGGAAAAAAAAAGAACCGTTTTTTATAAATACCAAATAACTACATCTGCGCATTTATACAATACCACATTAAATTAAACTCAGCCATGGGTTTAGTGGAAAGAGTCAACATAAAACCAAGGTAGCAGATGTGGCTGTTCGGTAATAATCATTTCGAAGTAACGCCATGCATGAAAAATGAAGGGTGGCATGTAAAGTCACTCCTATATTTGCAACTAACAAAAAAAAACATTTTCGCCGAATCGGCACTTTTGCTGGGAGAAGTGGAAAAGGGTACTGATGAAAATGTTTCGGTCCAAATGACGTAATGAAGGACTACAATCCCATTGGAGTGTGAAAAAAAATGTTTCCTCCCCTCTTCCACCTATTTCATTATTTGAGGTCTGCCGCCTCCCCTTTGGTGGTAAAGTTTAAATTTGAAATGCGGAAAGCAAGTAGTTCTATTTTGAGTTTTGTTCATACCTGATCCCGTTGTTTACATGTCGCTCTCGTAGTTTCACTATTATATATCTGTATATAATGTAATATGTAACTGTTATAGGTTTGTTATTTTAAGAAAAATTGTGTACAAAATAGTTTTTTTTGCCAAACGAATGAAAAAATAGTCAAGTGTCACATTATTATAAGATCACTTGAATATTTTTAATGGATCAGTGGGATCATATGTGTCGTTTGGATCGTTTCTGTCATAAATCATAGGGCAGGCTCAAATAAACAATAAAACTAACAAAATAATAACCTACTAAATTCATTCCATTATCGTTATTTGTAAAAAAAAATACTTGGTGGTATTTGAAGAACAGTCATAATATTGGTTTTACAAAGAAATTTAAATATGCGTAGTCCATGTAAACTTCTTAAACTAGTATTTACTAAATATTTTAAATTAACTGCACTTTGATAATTGTCCAACTGTTGATTGCAATACAAATATTACATTGAGATGAAATGTTGTATTTGTTGAGAAGCACAGCAAAAAAAAATGATTGGTCTTAAAATCTTGAAACAGACTGTACTAAAGAACAGGTAAAAAAAAATATTTATTTACCCGTTCACATCTCAAGTATTGGGTTTTGGTTGTGGATTGGCATCTAGGGCGCTTTAATAACTTAACAGGTTTTGCGACACGTAAAAAATGGACTTAACAAAAAAACAAAAAAAAATGAGGAAAATCACCCAATATTAGGTTCCAATCTCCCCCAACCAAAAAGAAAGGAAAATCTTTACTATATATTGATTGGAAATCTGTTTTTATATCAATAAAGGTTAATAAATTTGAAATCTAGGTATTGATTGATATATTGTTAACTTATTATTTAACTAGTAAATAAATACCGGTTCTTCGCACGGAGTAGAAAAGCTGTAATTTATACAAGTAAATATACAATTTAATTTACTAAAGGATAATAAAGTTATGTTATTATTCTCGATAGTTATAAAGCATAAAATACCGTTACTTATATAACTTTAAAAGTCCAAAATAAAAACATACGCTATAAAATGTACTCATTATAGTTATCGTAATTTCCCTTGTAAACATATAATACATTTCGGCTTATTTGGCGTCTTTTTGGTATGAATTTGGCCTAGAAACAGAGATATAGCTACAAACACACTTTTATAGCTCTAGCACGACGACCTTTGAACAATCAATTAATATTATAAATTAATCCTCTAATTCATACTGTTGCCATATGGCAACAAGTAACATAATCCACTTTGTTTTATTAAAGTAGATCTCCCTCTGGACAAATTTGTGTTTTTTTCATCTATTACATTCCATTTTAAAGTTTTAGTTACTAATGACCCTCATAGAACACAGTAGTAGAAGTTTATTCAAAATTAAAGAGTGAAGTTATTAACTATTGTAAAATTACGTCTTTGGCAGTTTTCAAATCTTAATAATATTAGTACTAACTACAAATAAATTGTTTTGAAAAAATAATTATAGTTCAAGAGGGTTATTTTAAGGTATATTTAGTAGTTTTCTAATAATTCTTATCAAAATTGGAATTTTGTAGTTGGTTTTTGCCATATCCCTTAAAGACTAGCGGTCAGATGGCGCTGATTTAAAATTATGACACTAAATTTGGAGTTTTATCGAAAAAACGGCCACACTTGCTTTCAGCGTTTCTATATTGGGTGAAATAATGAAAACGTTAAACCCTAATATGAACGTTGTACGTTGGGCTTTGAACATAAATCATAGTTAAAATTCACGGAAATAGCATCAATATGCATATTTGCAAACACCAGAACCATCCATGAAAAATCATTACCTAAACCCACAATAAACTCCTCCAGTTTAGACTAAACGGAATTACGTCACCTGAAACGTCAATTATTTTTCCAACATTGAATTTAGTTTCTGGAGGCATTGGTAACTGAACAAAATAAATATTTTTATTTATAATTATTTTTCTAAAAGTTTTATTTAATTTCTTCAGCCGAATGGCATCAAGAAAGGGAAAAAAATGGTCGAATTTGAGTGAGAGTGGTGTTTTTTTCCGAATATTCTAATTTCTCAAAAAATAGAATATTTTGAGCTCTGAAAGTTCAAAATCTGTAATTTAAGTATCAACTACACAATTGTGCCAATTTACGAATCAAACAAATTTTAATTTAAGAGTCTATAAGAGACAAACAAACTTCATTTTTATTATTTTAGATTTAAAACGAGCATTGAAATGTCTTCTCTATTTTAAGTGGTCTGGTTACTAGAATTGAAATTTAAAATTTTTGTAAAATTAATACATATTTTTTTCAAACCAACTCCTAATTTAAAATTCTGCGGAGAATTTTTTTTATGTGTATGGAATATCCACACAAAATTTAAGCAAATTATAGTTTATCACAATTGTTCCACAAAAGAGTTCGAATATTGACATCTCTGTAAGAACGTACGGGGTGGTGTTTGAAAAAAAATACTTTATGATAGTTTTACTACAGTATGAAAAAGAGAGCATGTTATTTTAATAAGAATGCAAACTATTTCGTGTAATTAAAAGCCAAAAATCAAATTTGATTTCTAAAAAATGGGTGTTACATTTTTCAAAGTTGTTTATTTTCATTCGCAATGTTTATTCCAAATATTTTGTAATTATACATATTAAAAATATAATTGGAATTGCATCCAACTTCGTTATCATAAAATATTGAAAGCATGTAATTACAAAAATCTAATTAATTACTTTTTTATAAACATCCAATTTATTTTCAAAATTGAATATTCTTTTTACTTTCACATGCAAGAAGAAAATAATAAAACGAGTAGTACTCATTAGGAGGGGAAATTATAGCTATTAACTTTATGAATAACTCTGCATGAATATATTCGGAATAAAACCACATTCCATTTTCTTTGAAAAGGTTTTCAATAACCACGTTTCCATCGTTTTTGAGTTATTTGCAAACATTTTTATTTTTAATTTGCAGTTAGGCGTACCTGTATTATTAATCTTTTTCAAATTCCCCACGAAGCACCAAAACAACAGTTGAAAAGGGGAACATGCTTCGCAAACAAAACTATTACATTTAAACGTGCCTTCATGCATTGTCGAACTTTAAGGGGGGAAAAGAAATCCATGGAAAACATAACATTATTCGGTTTAGAAAAAAAATTAATTTCAAACTTCATCGGAAAGTTCACTGTTTTTTTTATTTTAAATAACTCTTTCTTTCGAAACTACTCTGCCCAATGGCCTTTTCTGAAAGTATTTCAGAAGAATTGACGTCAGTCTCTTTTGATTTCTCAATTGGAAGCCGAAGTGCGCACGTATCAATTGAAAGGAAAAGTACTCCGAACTCGCGTGCTGAGCAATACACTTTACCTTGACCATAATAATATTCCGTTGTTGATATATTTTCATTGAATTTGTTTCATGTACTTTTCCTCTAAAATTTGTAAATTGTTGCTGTTCGTTTCTGCACTCCCTGTTATTATGGTAGAGAAGCAGGAACTTTATTGTATGAATGCATATTTCCTGATTACAGTGCAGAATCACTTTGTAGAGATGTTAAGTAGTTGAGTGAAATTTTGCTGTTTGGCAACAACTTTTCCAAATGGTAAAATTTAGTAAAGTCTTGGTTGGTATCTTTCTTTATTTTGTATCCTTAACATTCAAATAACGAACTATAACCAAGTGGTAGGGGAAAGTGCTCAGCTTTGGGACAGTTGTACCTGGGGACATGGGGAATAACTCTTTTTAGGGAAATCGAAAAAATCCTGTATTTTTAGTGGCAACACTACTAACAAAACTTTATCTTCTCTTGTTAAAAAAGGGTCGCCGAAAGCAAATGGGGGCTTAATAAACAGGATTTATTGATTTCACTCATCTCGAGTAACTTTTACTATCATTTTATATTTTGTATTACGCGTCGGTTTAATCTTGTTGTCGGCTCTTCTTAGTACTACTTAATAAGCCATTGTTTGAAGTAATTTTTAATACTATTTGTGTTTTTCAAAACTTACCAGTTTCTTAATACAATGCGTTTTAAAAAATTACCCGATGTGCTGTTCCTTGGGACAGTATTTAGGTTGTACCTAGGGACGTCCCTAGGTACAACCAATTTTTCTGCTGCACTGTAAATTGTTGTGTACTGTGCCTATTACTGTTTCTCTGATTTTTCAAATGTCCTTAAGTTCCGATCAGAGGCCACAGACCTGCTCTTCTGTATATCTCGAAGAAATTTGACTACTTTCAAAACACCTTCCACGAAAACAAACCAAGAGAGGCAGAAAGGAAAATCTCATTTTAACCGATAATACAGAAGTTAAACAGAAAACGACCAAAAGCAAAAAGTCTGCTCCAAGTAAAAATAAGGCAAATATACGTTTGAAGGATGTTGAATGGAACTCAACTCTTAATTCAAACATAAATATTTGAAAATGATTTGACACTAAATTTGCATAATTTATCAACAAATAATGATGAACTTCAAGCAGGGGACTTTTTTTAGTGAGATTTCTGGGGAAAACAACTGTCAAATATAACTTGGCCAGTATTATTGAAGTACAGGGTAATGAATTTAATATAGAATACTTAAAAAATATTGAAAATTCGAATAAATTTACTAAAACTGAAAAATATACTGAAATTTTTGAACTCGATCGGAGGTGATACAATTCCAAAACTTCCAGCACCAAATGTTGTTAGCCAAGCACAAGAAGAGGACAGCAGTTCTTTTCCTACGTATTTTTGATGGTCATAATCTTGGGTAGATTTAATTATTGTTATTATTTTTTTTTTGGCTTATCAGTTATCTTGCAAATTTGCAAATTATGTTACTGAAAAATAAAGCTACTATTTAAAATTACAAAAAACTTACTCAATTTCTAAGTCTTGGGGATTACATTTATTAGTTTTTTTATAAATAAAAAAGCATTTAGGAAGCGTATTCGTTAATTGTCTATAAAACGTATTTAGAAATACATTTTAAAGTAAGAAAAAGGAACAGTTCGATATTTTTTTTAGAAAAATGTAAAGATGTCATTCTATACGAAGTCCAAAAATGTATTTGACTTTTTATTTGTACTACAGAATTGTGTTCTAGCCAATTCGGAACAGTGTCCTCAGGTACATCGTGCCTTGTCCCCAGGTACATCGCTGAAGTTGTACCTGTGGACAATGGATGTACCTGGAGACATCGTACCTGTGGGGTTAAATATTAAAGAAAAAAATCTTTAAAAAATACCTTAGTATAGGCAAGATTTTGTTAAAGGAGAATACCTAAAAACTTTAAAATAATCGGTTTATAAAAAAATATTAAAATTAAAAGTCTAAATCTGTCCCAAACCTCAGCACCTTCCCCTACTCTTTGACTGCGCAACACACTATTTCTTAAATTGAGGAGTATATATTTAGAAACTCGAGTAGACGAGTGCTAAAAGTAAAAATGTTTTTTCAAATAAAAAAATACCGTATTTCATTGCTTTACATTGCCCTGATAGAATTGGCTAAAAAAGTTTAATTTCTTATAAAATAAGCTAAAATCAGGGTGGCTACAGGATCAGGGACATCAGGGAATCATGGAAAAGTCAGGGAATTTAATCAATCTGGAAAAATCAGGGAAAAGTCAGGGAAATTGGTGATTTTTGTTAAAAATCAGGGAAAATTTCCAAAAGTGCCATTTTAACAGGTGAAAGAAAGGATAAAAAAGTTTAATCCGGAAAAGGCTTTCACCTAAGTGGTTGAGTTGCTGCTTAAAGTCTTATCATACCTAAAAAAATTATTATATGGACTTTAACGCTTGCTTTTTTTTATAGATTTGTTTTAAAAAGCTCATTGTATATTCATTAATTAAATTTATTTTTTTAAAAAATCTTTTTTTAATGTTAAATATACTAGAAAGTGGTTTTACAAATACCGGAAGGAAACCAGCATGCTAATATAGTTCATTGCCGCTAATCAGGGAAATTTCTTACATTCAGCCTGGAAAATCAGGGAAAAGTCAGGGAATTTGTTTTCACAGATTCTGTAGCCACCCTGTAAAATATAGTAACGTTAAAAAGTTAAAAGAAAACACTGTATATAATATTTGAATTTTTGACTACATTTTTTTATTTGGTTTGTTACTGGATTTGTTGTTCATTGATTTTTTTTCTCATAAGCTCCATTATTTTATATGTAAAATTACATGCACGGTAATTATAATATTATTAAATTTAGTAATAAAATATATACTTTTTAGAGCAGTTGTTTTTACATTTAGAAATGTATGCCAGATTTTTTTAATATTCAAATAATTATACCACAAAACGTTGTACATACAAATTATCGTAAGCTCGCATGGCAAATAGAATGGATTTCGAAATTTAAATTAACCCTTCTTTGGCTAAGTAAGTCATCCTTGAAAAAAATGCTATATTGACTTAACATGTAGCTAGCAGCTTATATTGATTTATATGGAGGCTGTATATTATTATGCAGTAATCTATTATATTACTGTAGCTATATCTCCCATCAAGTGTGATGCAGATGCTTTTTATTAAATTTAAAAAAAAACTATTTAAAACTTTACTCTGAAATAGAGGAATTTTATCGATATTTACTATACTCAAATAATAACAAGCTTGTCTGCTCATAAATAGTTTGTCATTTTGACAAACAAGCATGATGATATATTTTCCGAAACAAGAAAAAAATAAAGTATAAACTTTTAACAAGAGTTATTACTACAGAAAACCATTATGTTTGGTTCGTACATTTCAAAGAGAAATTTTCACATTCACAAAAAACATCCATATTTTCAGAAATCATATGATTGCCTTTCAAAACCCAACAAAAACTGAAAATGACATGCATAAATGGGTTACTCGTCTCAAGCGTACGGGTAGCAATTTTCGCGTACGGCTAAGGTCTTTTTCGGTTCTGACCTGTGAAATTTCACCTTCTGTTGTAAAGACGTTGTAGGTTCTTCACCTTTTTTAGTCACGTTAATCACGATTGCTGATTGTGAGCTTTTAAGAGACTCGAGCTTTTGAAAGAGACGTCTAGTCTAATAGTAGTTAAGGGAGTGATGTCTCGCTTTCCCTTTCTTTTGTGACTCAGGCTAAGCCAAAAGCTTTGATTAAGTGGTACGAGCTTTTCCTCAAAATACTTGCAGTGACATGTGTATTAGTAAATTATAATAAAAAAAACTAATTTATTTAAAAATATATAATAATTCATATATCTATGATGCTGAAAACTTATTTTCCTTGGTTATGTTTAATAGCGTTTTTAGTACCGTAGAGATGATTTTCCAGAAATGCATTTGGTTTCAAAATAATGAGGTTAAAGAGTTTACTGATAACTAATAACTCAAACTTAATTACCACTTTTGCTACGCAGAATTTTTGTTTCCGCTTAATGTTTGATAGGAATATCACCTTAGTTAATCCAATATAATTTTAAATTAAGTAAAACTGTTATTTATTGACTCAGTAGTAATAATATCCGCAATAACAATTCCGCTTTGTCAAATACAACAACGCTTTACTCGGAACTAAACAGGGATCACCAAGGCTGCAGTTCAAAACTTAAACTATATTTTAAATGCAATTTTTTTTTTAAACTTGTTTTTAATTTTTACTTTACAAAAAATCCAGAGGAAAATGAAATATTTCTAACAATTTTCGGTTACTGCGTACCACCAGACATAAAAACCTTCAACTCTTCCCTGACTTTACCACCCTAACAACTTCCATTTATTTTTCTCTACAACCATGAAAACAAATTCAAAAGAAAGGATTGAAATTATCTTGTAGCATAGTGTTATCACACGGGTTTCTCCCTTGGTCTCCGACAACAACCCCTGGAGTGCCTAGGAACCTTTGATCCTTCTCTCCTATTCACAGCAAACCTGACACATATTCTGTTTCCTGATGCCCATTCATCGGGGAGCCTTTTAACACTATCATTGGGACATCAACGAATGACGAGTGGTCAAGGGGTTTTTTAAGTTACTATTCTGCTGGGAATAGCTTTTATCGGTACTTGTTATTTGTTATCATGCAATGTAGTTTTATTAAAATGTTCTAAATATATTTCCTTGGGTTACATTTTTTAAAATACATTTTAGTTATATTATAATTATTTATCGGTATATTAATTATATTTGTTTTTATTTGTTTTTTTCTAAAATACACTTAAACTATAGAAGAGGAATGATAGGATGCTATATATATAGGAAGCAAGTTATTTTTATAGGATAATTTAATTATATGTCGATAAACCCTATCGAATGTTTTCTATCAAAAGAAACTAATTTGTATTGGATATTTTTACAGAAGTTAATTATAATTAATAATTTTAAATTTATTGTCAAACACTGCAAATTCAGAAAATATTCAGACATTTTAAATGTCGAAGTATTAAAATATCATACTGTATACATTATGTAATTTATATTTTTTTAAAGTATTTAAAAACATTGATATCTGCACTTTTAAACAATCTTAATGAGCTATTCTTTTAGTTTAATTTTAAATTATACGAATTAGTTATATGTTACAATTCATTAAGAGGAATAAACTCATGTGGTAAACCAGCTTGTTAATCTTAATTCATATTGACGGCAGTAAAATATTACATTTTTATTAGAATATTTATAATTTTTGTGGTACACAGCATTATTAAGAGAATTTTGCAGTTAGATTAGAAAAATCGGTTTGCTTTCTAATTAAACAACATTCTGTTTTAAATAATTTTAGAAAACATGTAAAAAAAAGCAGATTATTATTTCTTTAATACCTCGCTTTTGACGTATTTTAAGGAATGCCCTTTCGGTGTCGGTACACTATAAGAGACTTTTACAACTTGTAATTGGCTTCAGATCCTTTTCTTTGAATGGCCTTTCCCACGTCTGGATTTCTCTTCTTGTGAAAATAAAGAAAAGTACTTATCGGCTCATCTGGGTTTCGGTTTTAATGTGGGTATTTTGAGATATGTAGGACGCCTCGCTTTGTAAATCTACTCATTTGAATGTGTGTTTGGATTCATTAAAAGTTGTAGCATTTGTTACTTTTTTAAATATGTGTCAAATGTATTTGGGATGCAATTTAAAACGTGAAAAAAAACGTTTCAAAATAGATTACACATCAAATATCAAGCAAGTATTTAACTATTTTACATTTTAGAATTGCAAGGAAAAGAGTTCATATCATTATTTAAATATCATATAAATAATATTTTGAAATTTCGGGAGCTTTAAAATATTGTGTTATTCATGTATATGAGATTCGTTTAACAACCCTTTTGACACTTTTAACAAACAGTCTTAACATTCCTTAATGGATTAACCGTGAGTAGGGGAGAAACGAGAGTTCTGCATCAGTGGCGGTGGAGAGGTGGATCCGGAAGTGGCTCTGACGTCACCGGAAGGGGCGTGGGAGAGTGATGACGTAGTGGTTATGACGTAAGTGGAGTTGAGTTGTTTATATGACGTTAATCCTGGCGCCATCTATCGATGATAAAAATAAAAATTTAAAATATAGATTTTAGTGCTGCCCTCTAGTGCGTGTGAATAGAGGTTATAGTTCATTTAAAAATAGATTTTAGTGCTGCCCTCTAGTGCGTATGAATAGAGGTTATAGTTCATTTATAAAAAATAGTTTTAAGTTAGTGCTGCCCCCTAGTGTGGGTGAATAGAGGTTATAGTTCATTTAAAAATAGATTTTAGTGCTGCCCTCTAGTGCGTATGAATAGAGGTTATAGTTCATTTATAAAAAATAGTTTAAAGTTAGTGCTGCCCTCTATCGGTGGAAAACTGAATAAGATTTTAATATGAAAATACCGCGAATCATTTTAGCGCGAAAAAAATATTAAAAAATAGAGTTTATTTGACAAGATTTGAACCTACGATCTCCAAAAGTGGGCATCGCCGAATGAGTTTTTATGCTATGCAACCGATTCGACCATGCTCACACAACACTATAAGAAGAATTAACGTTCAATTCCAGTTTCTATACTCATCCCAATGGATATTTTAAGATTGTGCTGTCCTCTAGCGTGTGTGAATAGAGGCTATAGTTCATTTAACAATATAATATATTTTTTAAAAATAGAATAGTTTTAAGTTAATGCTGTCATCTATCAACAGGAAAATTAATAATTTTAATGTGAAAAAACCGTGAAAAATATAATGGTATTCTAAGTTAGTGCTACCATCTATCAGTGAGAAAAATAAATATTAAAAAATAGGGTATATTTTAAGTTAGTGATGTCCTCTAGTGTGCATGAATAGAGGTTATAATTCATTTATTTATTAGAAAGAGAATATATTTCTCTAAAATATAATATATTTAGGCTATAAAAGTGCTGCCATCTAGTATAAAATATTTTAAAATAAGATGGGAATTATCTATAAGAAAAAAGAATTTCTAAACCTGAACAGAAACTTTTCCAGAAGATTCAATATTGTCAGAATGTCGACACTTAGTCTGAATACTTTAGATAAATGTCACAGATTAGAGCTACTTCAGATTTACTTAGTAATTAAGATAATTAGTTAGCATGTCTAGATAGAGACATATAGTCTGAATACTTTAGATAAGTATCATAGATTGGGACGATTTCATGTATACTGAGCAATCAAGATAATCATCACGTTCTCAGAAAGCCAGAACCAAAGGTTTTGTACACAAAACCGATGACATAATGGCGGATGAGCTACTTTCCGAAGGAATTCCAGAGAGAGATTGGCTAACTGCTATATGCCAATCTCTAGGCGAAGTTCCGACCATTGATGTGACTTCTGATACTTCCCCGCAGCTAACCATCGACACGTTGGAGCCCCTTCCTATGGAGTCATCAACACCAACCCTCAACGGGATCACCCGATCAGCAGGTCCCGGGATCAGAGACGACCCTCCCGTCAACCGAAAAGCAAGACGAGTTTTATTCAAGATGTCTAATATACCTGCTCATCACTATCATCTAGGCGAAAATTATTTTCTCATTGTTAATGAATTTTGTGGTAAAGTTCTCATCCACTACCGAAAGTACCAAGTTGAAGCAGATTGGATGACTCCAACCAAAGAAGGGATAACCTTACAACCCCTGACTTGGCAAGAATTTGTTGACAGCATGCCGTCACAAAACTTCTACTACTACGCCCGACCACGAAAGGAGACCCTAATCAATGGTGAACTATTCATTTCACAAATCGACAGAAATACGCTGTGTTTTCAAAAAGTTATTTCTAAAAAAGATTGTCCACGACAATTTATACCATGTGTGTTACAAATGAATGAACAGCAGTGGGACAAATTGGATACTTATCTCAAAGATTTTCAAAAAAGCCTTTTTACCATCATGTTTGAAGTACTCTTTAGAAAAATAGCGTTTTCAAATTTCAAGAAGTCTGCTATGCAAAAGTCTACATTGGATGTACACGTCGGTGAGGAAAAGTTATTAACTTCTTTAACTGAACATTTAAGTGATAATGTACAAAAGAACATTTTAGAACTCGTGACAGAAGATTGTCAGGGATGTGTAATGACTTGTTCAAACCAGCTAGGACACGATTGTGTGAATTTATCATATGAATTTCAATTTGATACATATTTTGCAAAAGCCGTTTGTAAAATCGATATTAAGGAGTTAGCTTTGAAATTTGTTGCTGAAAATGAAGGAAATTCACAATTTTTCACCAACAAATTTTTTGATAAATTAAATTTCCAATACATTTTTGATACTTTAAGAAAGTTGTTTGTTGCTAAAGATTCTAATTCGTGGTTTTCTGAAAATAGACAAAATTTCTTCATTTGAATTGTAATATCTTAACAATTGATTTTTTTTTAAACTCTTAATTTAAATGATCTCTTTCCATTTACTTAAAATGTTCAATATCTAGAAATGAATTACAAGTTTAATTCCAATGTTCTCTGATGTATATACTTTACGTTTCGTACATATCCAATCTCAACTTGTGGAAATACCTGAATGTTAATGCTCTCTCATCTTATTACTGTATATATCACTTTTTCATAATAAAAATGGATGTTACCTTATATTCGTATATTTCCTGATTATACATATAAATGTAATTTCAGATTTTCAGTTACGTTTAATCATACAGATATATATATTTAAAAAAAATATCAAGTAACAAATTTTAAAGTGTATAAAAATTATTCAAGATACAATATTAAGTAGTCTTTAGGAAAAAGAAACATTATTCAAAAATTTTATTTTGTTAATCAAAAAGTATTTCCAAACCCTATCAGATATCAAACATTGCACTCCAAAAACAAACAGGAAAGGACTTTAAATTTCAGTTGCTAGAAACTATCTTTTCAAAATAAAAGATACAAAGTATCCAAAGTCGATATGGTGCTATTCTAATCAGTAATGTTCTTATGTATAAAAATGTATCTATTTTTACAAATTGCAGTAGGTGATTTATTACGTTTAAATGTACTTCAAATCGTCAGTATTATTTTATAGCTAACGTGGTAAAAAAAAAAACAAGTTAGCCCGCTCGGTAAAAAAGTTTTTCAAAAATTCTTATATTTAGAAATTTTTGCTGTTCAACTATTGTTTTAAATGATTTACGTTTGTGTTAAAAGTATTTTTTTTAAAAATACTTTTGGTTAAAATATTTCGACAAAAGGTCTAGAGTTATAAGATTATTATCAAGACAATGAAAATAGTTTTGTTTAATGTTACTTATATTTAATGCTGAAACTTAGATTTTCTTCTGCTGCTTAATGTGAATTTTATATTTAAATGTATTAAAAGCATAATTTTACTCTCTATTTCGCTTCTACATTGTGAATTTTAAGGTCTGAATAAGTATGTAATGATATTGCAATACCTTGCGTATGGAGAAGTAGTTAGGTGTTTCACATATTTTTCATTAAACTAGTTAAATTATTTTAAAGTGGAATGGTTATTTCGCAAATTATTGTCACAGAAATTTAGTATGCTATTATTTTCAAATCGCGTTTTTTTTCTGTGATCTAATATTACAAAAATCTGACCTAATATCATAGTACCCCATCGTAAAAAACTTTGTATTTATACAGGTTTAAAGAAAATAGTTCAGAAAAAATTCCCAGCTGATATTGATAACAGTCTATAAAATGAAATTTCACTATATAATCAGGAAAAAAAATCTTAATTATTACAACCATTTAATTACTTTTAAATATATGGTAGCTATTAAAGTAAAAACAATATTAATCTTAAAAAGTTAATAACACTTTCAAGTCAAAAACTCCTCGAAAAGAATGCTAACATCCTTTAAGCAAGTAAACACACAGAGGTCCATTGTCAATAAACAGAATTCCCGATTAGAAAGATTCTGATAAGGTTAGACTAACTTCATACATTGCTAGAAAAGTTACTCGGATTTATCAGAGTACTAAATTTCAACTTTATTTTAACGAGTATTGTAATGAAAAGTTTGGACTAAAACTGTTCAAAGTATTTGAATTATAAAATGAAATTTATTTTTTTTCTTTTTCCATGCTAAGTAGTGATTACAGAATGATTCATAGAAAATAATACTTAACCAAAGATAAGACTACAGGATGCAAAATCTATCAAATAAATAATATATTAGATTTAATTCTTAAAGATTAATTGATTTTTAAAACGAAAAAATTACAAGTAAACAAATCGATTTTAATATTAGCACCGCAAAACATCGAAAAAATGCTATGACTTTCTTATTCTTATGATAACGCAGCTATAAGATAAAGTCCATAGATAAAACGATCTGATGAATAAACAGGACTCACAATCCCGTGAAAGCTGTAATATAGGCGATAAGACTCGATACAGCAAATACTCTATAAAAACCACCCTATCGATTTTTAATTAATACACTTTAATTTATAAAAATGTAGAATTTCTAAGGATTTACTTTTATAATAATTACAAGAGTTAGCTTATATCAACCGAACTTCAGGGTTTTACATTTTTTTTATTGTTGTAAACCAAGTCTGAGTTTTACTAAGACTATTTTTTAAAAAAATCTTGTAAGACTACCTTTTTAAATTCTAACTCTCACTCAATCATATATCTTAAGACTTATTCAGTCATTTTTCTTAAGAGTTATAAAAAAAAATACTAACAAAAACTTAGTTTCAATTTAAAATTCAAATGGTTACCATAAGAGATGATAACATTTTTATTAAATAATACTGTGGAATAAACCTCAGTTTAAAATCCATTTATTAAATAAATTTAAGTAAAATCGAGTTACTCGAATGTAGTTTGTTTTATATTTGGCTACATTATCACTGGTTCTATGTAATGTTTAACTAATACTCAAAATATTCAGGAATACCTCAGGTTTAATGTAAAAATAATACACCAACGCGTAGATTATAAGCTTATATGTATAAATTTTGGTAGGAGTTCAACAACAACTTTGTAAGAAATTGAGTAGTTTATCAAATATTTTTGATTGAAGCTCTAAAAAATTTAATATCTTCTTTGAAATAATAAATTAGTAGTATGGAAATGTGTAAAACTCTATTTTATCGTCTTTTGGTATGACATTAATGGTATGAATATATCTGAAATACATAACAAATTCTGTAGTTATATATTAGTTGAACCCAAATATTTAATTATATATGACTAAGTCTCAAGTTTTAAAAATATATAGTGTATGATTGGATGATTGAATAGAAATGTCGATATTGCGATTAAATGGATGATTGATTAGAAATTGCTGCTCATATCGAAGATACGAGCAAGTGGGTCAGCATGTTCATTGAAGTTGGAAACACTTAGAATTTATTTTGTAGCTACGACAAATCTCCCTATTTTTTACGGAGATATATTTTTAAACCTTTAATATCAAATGTTTTAAATGTCAGCTGGAATAATACTTGTTTTCAAAGTTTGACTTCTAATGTATGTGGAGCGTATTGCATTTACTTTTTATTTAAACGTACTCAAGGACATTCTCTGTAATGTATAATTAAGGAATTAAATCAATGTAAGAAAAGTGATTTTGGAATTTATCAATTTGTTAAGAAACATTTTGGTGTTAGAATGCTCTTTCGAAAATAAAAATATATTATTTTAATAAACACTGTGTTTGTACTTTATTACATTGTGTGTTTGCACTTTTTATTCGTTGTCTACATAAAAAATATTTGACTATAATATTTAATTTAAAAAAATTAAAACTAAAATAAAAAAAATTATAATTTTTCTTTAAAAAAAACTTTTACTAAAAAATAAAATTTAAGAAAAAGTTCAAACTTTTATTTAAAAAACTTGTCAAGTTAAAATACTTAAGAGTTATTAAAAAAAAAAAGAAACTTAAAATTAAATTTCAGTAAATAATTTTTTCAATTTTTTCCGAAAAAGTTTTTAAAAATTTCAAGTTTAAAATATATTTTTCTTATTATTTAAAAAATCTTTATTGATTATTTGTACAAATATATTTTTAAATACCTTTAAAGAAAATTTCACATGAAAAAAAAATGGTTAAATAAAATGACAAGGAATCCTTTTTTTTTTTTTTAACAAATCAAACTATTATTTATTAATTACTTTAGTTACAATACATATAAATAATGACAAAATCATTTACAATAAAGTAGAAAACAATTAATAAGGTAGCCAATTGTTCATTTTAGCATACATGACATTATCTTTAGAGTAAAGCCTTTTCTTATTCACAATATATTCAGAAGGCATGTTAACCTCTTTTAAAGCTTTATAAAACTGTTTCACTCGAATGTAGTTTGTTTTATATTTGGCTGCATTATCACTGGTTCTATGTAATGTTTAACTAATACTCAAAATATTTAGGAATACCTCAGGTTTAATGTAAAAATAATACACCAACGCGTAGATTACAGGCTTATATGTATAAATTTTGGTTGGAGTTCAACAACAACTTTGTAAGAAATTGAGTAGTTTTATCAAATATTTTTGATTGAAACTCTAAAAAAAAATTTGATATCTTCTTTGAAATATTAAATTAGTAGTATGGAAACGTGTAAAACTCTATTTTATCGTCTTTTGGTATGACATTAATGGTATGAATATATCTGAAGTACATAATGAATTGTGTAGTTATACATTATTTGAACCCATGTGTTTAATTATATATGACTAAGTCTCAGGTTTTGAAAATATATATAGTGGATGATTGTGGAAAATAACGTTTAAGAACAAAATTAGAAGTCGAAAGTAGATTTTTTTCTATTTATTATTTAAAACATATATAGGAAAACTTTACGAAAAATCTTTTTTCATTCAAGAAAATTTTTTATAAATAACAATTCGAATATATTTTTAAAATTGTATTCACAATTTAAAAAACAAATCTTTTAAATAATTTCTATTTTAATTTTATATATTTTTTTCTCATTCTTTTTCCTTTCAATATTTATACTTAAATAATTTTTTACTTTATTTTTCTCATGAATCATTAACACTTATTCATCGAATTTATAATTTTTCTACCATAATTTATGACTTTTATGTTACATTTTCTATTTGCGTAGATGTTTGAAAGGTTTTACTTATGGGTTGATGTCAAGAATCTTAAAGTCCAGCTTGGAGTGTTGCGAATATACATTATCAAATTTATACTCTTTCTTCCATAGGATTTTTGATGTAAAATTTTTTTAATTGATTTAATTTTTTTAAATGGATGATTGAATAGAAATTGTTGCTCGTATCTTCGATACGCGCGCACGCGCGAGCAACAATTTCTATTCAATCATCCATTTAAAAAAATTAAATCAATTAAAAAAAATTTACATCAAAAATCCTATGGAAGAAAGAGTATAAATTTGATAATGTATATTCGCAACACTCCAAGCTGGACTTTAAGATTCTTGACATCAACCCATAAGTAAAACCTTTCAAACATCTACGCAAATAGAAAATGTAACATAAAAGTCATAAATTATGGTAGAAAAATTATAAATTCGATGAATAAGTGTTAATGATTCATGAGAAAAATAAAGTAAAAAATTATTTAAGTATAAATATTGAAAGGAAAAAGAATGAGAAAAAAATATATAAAATTAAAATAGAAATTATTTAAAAGATTTGTTTTTTAAATTGTGAATACAATTTTAAAAATATATTCGAATTGTTATTTATAAAAAATTTTCTTGAATGAAAAAAGATTTTTCGTAAAGTTTTCCTATATATGTTTTAAATAATAAATAGAAAAAAATCTACTTTCGACTTCTAATTTTGTTCTTAAACGTTATTTTCCACAATCATCCACTATATATATTTTCAAAACCTGAGACTTAGTCATATATAATTAAACACATGGGTTCAAATAATGTATAACTACACAATTCATTATGTACTTCAGATATATTCATACCATTAATGTCATACCAAAAGACGATAAAATAGAGTTTTACACGTTTCCATACTACTAATTTAATATTTCAAAGAAGATATCAAATTTTTTTTAGAGTTTTAATCAAAAATATTTGATAAAACTACTCAATTTCTTACAAAGTTGTTGTTGAACTCCAACCAAAATTTATACATATAAGCCTGTAATCTACGCGTTGGTGTATTATTTTTACATTAAACCTGAGGTATTCCTAAATATTTTGAGTATTAGTTAAACATTACATAGAACCAGTGATAATGCAGCCAAATATAAAACAAACTACATTCGAGTGAAACAGTTTTATAAAGCTTTAAAAGAGGTTAACATGCCTTCTGAATATATTGTGAATAAGAAAAGGCTTTACTCTAAAGATAATGTCATGTATGCTAAAATGAACAATTGGCTACCTTATTAATTGTTTTCTACTTTATTGTAAATGATTTTGTCATTATTTATATGTATTGTAACTAAAGTAATTAATAAATAATAGTTTGATTTGTTAAAAAAAAAAAAGGATTCCTTGCCATTTTATTTAACCATTTTTTCTTTCATGTGAAATTTTCTTTAAAGGTATTTAAAAATATATTTGTACAAATAATCAATAAAGATTTTTTAAATAATAAGAAAAATATATTTTAAACTTGAAATTTTTAAAAACTTTTTCGGAAAAAATTGAAAAAATTATTTACTGAAATTTAATTTTAAGTTTCTTTTTTTTTTTAATAACTCTTAAGTATTTTAACTTGACAAGTTTTTTAAATAAAAGTTTGAACTTTTTCTTAAATTTTATTTTTTAGTAAAAGTTTTTTTTAAAGAAAAATTATAATTTTTTTTATTTTAGTTTTAATTTTTTTAAATTAAATATTATAGTCAAATATTTTTTATGTAGACAACGAATAAAAAGTGCAAACACACAATGTAATAAAGTACAAACACAGTGTTTATTAAAATAATATATTTTTATTTTCGAAAGAGCATTCTAACACCAAAATGTTTCTTAACAAATTGATAAATTCCAAAATCACTTTTCTTACATTGATTTAATTCCTTAATTATACATTACAGAGAATGTCCTTGAGTACGTTTAAATAAAAAGTAAATGCAATACGCTCCACATACATTAGAAGTCAAACTTTGAAAACAAGTATTATTCCAGCTGACATTTAAAACATTTGATATTAAAGGTTTAAAAATATATCTCCGTAAAAAATAGGGAGATTTGTCGTAGCTACAAAATAAATTCTAAGTGTTTCCAACTTCAATGAACATGCTGACCCACTTGCTCGTATCTTCGATATGAGCAGCAATTTCTAATCAATCATCCATTTAATCGCAATATCGACATTTCTATTCAATCATCCAATCATACACTATATATTTTTAAAACTTGAGACTTAGTCATATATAATTAAATATTTGGGTTCAACTAATATATAACTACAGAATTTGTTATGTATTTCAGATATATTCATACCATTAATGTCATACCAAAAGACGATAAAATAGAGTTTTACACATTTCCATACTACTAATTTATTATTTCAAAGAAGATATTAAATTTTTTAGAGCTTCAATCAAAAATATTTGATAAACTACTCAATTTCTTACAAAGTTGTTGTTGAACTCCTACCAAAATTTATACATATAAGCTTATAATCTACGCGTTGGTGTATTATTTTTACATTAAACCTGAGGTATTCCTGAATATTTTGAGTATTAGTTAAACATTACATAGAACCAGTGATAATGTAGCCAAATATAAAACAAACTACATTCGAGTAACTCGATTTTACTTAAATTTATTTAATAAATGGATTTTAAACTGAGGTTTATTCCACAGTATTATTTAATAAAAATGTTATCATCTCTTATGGTAACCATTTGAATTTTAAATTGAAACTAAGTTTTTGTTAGTATTTTTTTTTATAACTCTTAAGAAAAATGACTGAATAAGTCTTAAGATATATGATTGAGTGAGAGTTAGAATTTAAAAAGGTAGTCTTACAAGATTTTTTTAAAAAATAGTCTTAGTAAAACTCAGACTTGGTTTACAACAATAAAAAAAATGTAAAACCCTGAAGTTCGGTTGATATAAGCTAACTCTTGTAATTATTATAAAAGTAAATCCTTAGAAATTCTACATTTTTATAAATTAAAGTGTATTAATTAAAAATCGATAGGGTGGTTTTTATAGAGTATTTGCTGTATCGAGTCTTATCGCCTATATTACAGCTTTCACGGGATTGTGAGTCCTGTTTATTCATCAGATCGTTTTATCTATGGACTTTATCTTATAGCTGCGTTATCATAAGAATAAGAAAGTCATAGCATTTTTTCGATGTTTTGCGGTGCTAATATTAAAATCGATTTGTTTACTTGTAATTTTTTCGTTTTAAAAATCAATTAATCTTTAAGAATTAAATCTAATATATTATTTATTTGATAAATTTTGCATCCTGTAGTCTTATCTTTGGTTAAGTATTATTTTCTATGAATCATTCTGTAATCACTACTTAGCATGGAAAAAGAAAAAAAAATAAATTTCATTTTATAATTCAAATACTTTGAACAGTTTTAGTCCAAACTTTTCATTACAATACTCGTTAAAATAAAGTTGAAATTTAGTACTCTGATAAATCCGAGTAACTTTTCTAGCAATGTATGAAGTTAGTCTAACCTTATCAGAATCTTTCTAATCGGGAATTCTGTTTATTGACAATGGACCTCTGTGTGTTTACTTGCTTAAAGGATGTTAGCATTCTTTTCGAGGAGTTTTTGACTTGAAAGTGTTATTAACTTTTTAAGATTAATATTGTTTTTACTTTAATAGCTACCATATATTTAAAAGTAATTAAATGGTTGTAATAATTAAGATTTTTTTTCCTGATTATATAGTGAAATTTCATTTTATAGACTGTTATCAATATCAGCTGGGAATTTTTTCTGAACTATTTTCTTTAAACCTGTATAAATACAAAGTTTTTTACGATGGGGTACTATGATATTAGGTCAGATTTTTGTAATATTAGATCACAGAAAAAAAACGCGATTTGAAAATAATAGCATACTAAATTTCTGTGACAATAATTTGCGAAATAACCATTCCACTTTAAAATAATTTAACTAGTTTAATGAAAAATATGTGAAACACCTAACTACTTCTCCATACGCAAGGTATTGCAATATCATTACATACTTATTCAGACCTTAAAATTCACAATGTAGAAGCGAAATAGAGAGTAAAATTATGCTTTTAATACATTTAAATATAAAATTCACATTAAGCAGCAGAAGAAAATCTAAGTTTCAGCATTAAATATAAGTAACATTAAACAAAACTATTTTCATTGTCTTGATAATAATCTTATAACTCTAGACCTTTTGTCGAAATATTTTAACCAAAAGTATTTTTAAAAAAAATACTTTTAACACAAACGTAAATCATTTAAAACAATAGTTGAACAGCAAAAATTTCTAAATATAAGAATTTTTGAAAAACTTTTTTACCGAGCGGGCTAACTTGTTTTTTTTTTTACCACGTTAGCTATAAAATAATACTGACGATTTGAAGTACATTTAAACGTAATAAATCACCTACTGCAATTTGTAAAAATAGATACATTTTTATACATAAGAACATTACTGATTAGAATAGCACCATATCGACTTTGGATACTTTGTATCTTTTATTTTGAAAAGATAGTTTCTAGCAACTGAAATTTAAAGTCCTTTCCTGTTTGTTTTTGGAGTGCAATGTTTGATATCTGATAGGGTTTGGAAATACTTTTTGATTAACAAAATAAAATTTTTGAATAATGTTTCTTTTTCCTAAAGACTACTTAATATTGTATCTTGAATAATTTTTATACACTTTAAAATTTGTTACTTGATATTTTTTTTAAATATATATATCTGTATGATTAAACGTAACTGAAAATCTGAAATTACATTTATATGTATAATCAGGAAATATACGAATATAAGGTAACATCCATTTTTATTATGAAAAAGTGATATATACAGTAATAAGATGAGAGAGCATTAACATTCAGGTATTTCCACAAGTTGAGATTGGATATGTACGAAACGTAAAGTATATACATCAGAGAACATTGGAATTAAACTTGTAATTCATTTCTAGATATTGAACATTTTAAGTAAATGGAAAGAGATCATTTAAATTAAGAGTTTAAAAAAAATCAATTGTTAAGATATTACAATTCAAATGAAGAAATTTTGTCTATTTTCAGAAAACCACGAATTAGAATCTTTAGCAACAAACAACTTTCTTAAAGTATCAAAAATGTATTGGAAATTTAATTTATCAAAAAATTTGTTGGTGAAAATTGTGAATTTCCTTCATTTTCAGCAACAAATTTCAAAGCTAACTCCTTAATATCGATTTTACAAACGGCTTTTGCAAAATATGTATCAAATTGAAATTCATATGATAAATTCACACAATCGTGTCCTAGCTGGTTTGAACAAGTCATTACACATCCCTGACAATCTTCTGTCACGAGTTCTAAAATGTTCTTTTGTACATTATCACTTAAATGTTCAGTTAAAGAAGTTAATAACTTTTCCTCACCGACGTGTACATCCAATGTAGACTTTTGCATAGCAGACTTCTTGAAATTTGAAAACGCTATTTTTCTAAAGAGTACTTCAAACATGATGGTAAAAAGGCTTTTTTGAAAATCTTTGAGATAAGTATCCAATTTGTCCCACTGCTGTTCATTCATTTGTAACACACATGGTATAAATTGTCGTGGACAATCTTTTTTAGAAATAACTTTTTGAAAACACAGCGTATTTCTGTCGATTTGTGAAATGAATAGTTCACCATTGATTAGGGTCTCCTTTCGTGGTCGGGCGTAGTAGTAGAAGTTTTGTGACGGCATGCTGTCAACAAATTCTTGCCAAGTCAGGGGTTGTAAGGTTATCCCTTCTTTGGTTGGAGTCATCCAATCTGCTTCAACTTGGTACTTTCGGTAGTGGATGAGAACTTTACCACAAAATTCATTAACAATGAGAAAATAATTTTCGCCTAGATGATAGTGATGAGCAGGTATATTAGACATCTTGAATAAAACTCGTCTTGCTTTTCGGTTGACGGGAGGGTCGTCTCTGATCCCGGGACCTGCTGATCGGGTGATCCCGTTGAGGGTTGGTGTTGATGACTCCATAGGAAGGGGCTCCAACGTGTCGATGGTTAGCTGCGGGGAAGTATCAGAAGTCACATCAATGGTCGGAACTTCGCCTAGAGATTGGCATATAGCAGTTAGCCAATCTCTCTCTGGAATTCCTTCGGAAAGTAGCTCATCCGCTGCATTTGAAGAAGTAGGCTGTTTCACAGGAATTTTGTTGGTAGGAGTCTCTGCATTCTGTAATTTAACCATTTTGGCTGCTGGGTACGAGTTATTCGATCGTTTACGTGAACTCATTTTTAGAGACAATGCGAGCAGGCAGAAGTTAGTGATAGAATGATTTTTGAAGTCTAGAAACTATGATAAGTTAGACGTGGAAGCGCTCTCTATCAGCATTTTTCATTGGTTGCTAAGAAAAACAACGCCATCTACAATGATGTTAATTGGAGGATATCCATTATGTCATCGGTTTTGTGTACAAAACCTTTGGTTCTGGCTTTCTGAGAACGTGATGATTATCTTGATTGCTCAGTATACATGAAATCGTCCCAATCTATGATACTTATCTAAAGTATTCAGACTATATGTCTCTATCTAGACATGCTAACTAATTATCTTAATTACTAAGTAAATCTGAAGTAGCTCTAATCTGTGACATTTATCTAAAGTATTCAGACTAAGTGTCGACATTCTGACAATATTGAATCTTCTGGAAAAGTTTCTGTTCAGGTTTAGAAATTCTTTTTTCTTATAGATAATTCCCATCTTATTTTAAAATATTTTATACTAGATGGCAGCACTTTTATAGCCTAAATATATTATATTTTAGAGAAATATATTCTCTTTCTAATAAATAAATGAATTATAACCTCTATTCATGCACACTAGAGGACATCACTAACTTAAAATATACCCTATTTTTTAATATTTATTTTTCTCACTGATAGATGGTAGCACTAACTTAGAATACATTATATTTTTCACGGTTTTTTCACATTAAAATTATTAATTTTCCTGTTGATAGATGACAGCATTAACTTAAAACTATTCTATTTTTAAAAAATATATTATATTGTTAAATGAACTATAGCCTCTATTCACACACGCTAGAGGACAGCACAATCTTAAAATATCCATTGGGATGAGTATAGAAACTGGAATTGAACGTTAATTCTTCTTATAGTGTTGTGTGAGCATGGTCGAATCGGTTGCATAGCATAAAAACTCATTCGGCGATGCCCACTTTTGGAGATCGTAGGTTCAAATCTTGTCAAATAAACTCTATTTTTTAATATTTTTTTCGCGCTAAAATGATTCGCGGTATTTTCATATTAAAATCTTATTCAGTTTTCCACCGATAGAGGGCAGCACTAACTTTAAACTATTTTTTATAAATGAACTATAACCTCTATTCATACGCACTAGAGGGCAGCACTAAAATCTATTTTTAAATGAACTATAACCTCTATTCACCCACACTAGGGGGCAGCACTAACTTAAAACTATTTTTTATAAATGAACTATAACCTCTATTCACACGCACTAGAGGGCAGCACTAAAATCTATATTTTAAATTTTTTATTTTTATCATCGATAGATGGCGCCAGGATTAACGTCATATAAACAACTCAACTCCACTTACGTCATAACCACTACGTCATCACTCTCCCACGCCCCTTCCGGTGACGTCAGAGCCACTTCCGGATCCACCTCTCCACCGCCACTGATGCAGAACTCTCGTTTCTCCCCTACTACCGTGATGATCTTCAAATTAATATATTGCTTAGCTTTATATATCCTGCTTTACGCGGGTATACCTTTAATATCGGCAACTTTAATGCTATGTAAACTTTCCATTTAAGCCTATAGATCCCAATCACACTATATAGTCTGCACCCTATCAGGATATTGTAATCATTCCCTTCATTCAATACCATGTTAATTTCCTACTATTAATCTCCAAAAAGAATTTTTTTTAATAAAATAACTTTTTTATGCTCTAAGTTAATAAAACTCTAAACAAATTACATTAAAGCAGTAAGTTATTACCCTATCTTCAAACATTTAGCGTAATTCTCTTTGATTCATTACAAAAAAAGCAATTACAGTTTAAGAAAGTGAATCTATTTCTTCCATTATTTTATCATTTCCTCTTCAAAAAAACTAATATCTACCAATGCCTCTGCACGAATATAGGCCGGAAAAACTCCGAATTCTTAGATTCTTAAGTTTTACTTCCCCTGGATTAACCTTTGCACCTGTTTGAAAACCATCAGGTTAAATGTCTGCCTTAATAAGAAGTTGATGATGGTTTACGGAAGTGGTTTTTAACAGAGTTATTGGAAGCAGTAAAATAAATAGATAGAAAGTTAGGGTCTAAACTTTAAATGAAATTTATTTGTTTGGTTGAAAAATAGATTATTACTGTATTCTCTAATGGTTAATGTCGGAACCACCACACCTTAACCAGTGTCTATCTTATTAAATATAGATATTACGTTAAAGTTATTTAAGAATTGTGTTTAAAATTTTAAATTAAAGTAAAATGTATTGAATTTGAATTGTCTATGAAGTACTTTATGAATATATATACATGTATACACGTAGTATTAGTTTATGTATGCATAAACATGCAGCTATAAAATGATTCCCTTTCATAAATATTACGTTAAAAGAGGGATTTCAAACTATGGTGCTGATAAAACTCTGTTAATTTTTTTTTTGCTTGGTTTTACCGAAATACTGGCTATTAGTAGCTACAACGGTTTGTGGTAAAATATTTCATCACATAAGCTACTAAAGCCATGCGCAAAATTTGCAACAATGCGTTATGATATATTGATACTATTAAGAATATTAAGACAACCTGCTGTGAAAGAAAAAATTCTGAAAGTTTTTTTATTCAATTTTATTTCGTAGAAATGAATTTGTTACGATCTTGCAAATATAATTTGAAAATTTTGAATAGTATAATTGTAGGCGCAATATTAAAACTCGCATTCCCCAAAGTATAACTAAGATATGAGGGCCCGGTATTTTCATTGGCGACTTTTGATGATGGTAAATGCAACGAAATCACCAGTAAACTGTCAGGATCTCAGGAACTGTATCTAAGTTATATTTTGGAGAATGTGAGTCTTTGCAACTACATCCTTCAATCGATCCATGTTACTTGTCTCCACATAATTTACCCACATTTTCAATTCTTCTTACATAAATAAAACTAAGCAAGTCTAAATGCTTGATATAAACTATGTCTACTCATACACAAATGCATATAGTAATATTAAAAGTAACAAGGTTTTGAGTCTATTGTACTCATTTCAATGGATCTTTACGGCCTTGACCTTGCTATGCGTCTATTAAGAGTAAGATGAAATAATCCGAAGGAATTTGTTGATGCTTTCTCTAAAAATGGGTTTATACACTTTTCATTTGACGATGATCGCAATTCGGGAGATATGTTTTTCTAGAATTGGATCACGATATGGTCATTATCCTGAAAGGAAAAATATGGCGGACGACAATGTTTGTTTTAGTTGTTAACTATCATCCTTTTGTAGAACATGCGAGTTTCATCAAGCATGAAGATATAAATGCTACACATTAGTGTAAACTGATCATTTGGGTTTGTGACACAGATTTTTTTAAGAGTTTAAAAAATTTAACTTAAATATGCCATTTTTTTCGTTATAATCGTATTGAAAGGATATTTAATAATATCATTTATACTTTGCTTTTATTTGTCATAATTTTAAGATTTATTTTATTCACAAGAATTTTGGAGCATATATAAAAGTATGCATGAAAATAAAAATACATTTTGAATAGATGATTTAAACATGTTTTATAGATTATTCAATTTAATTTTACTACCTTTTAAAAACTACTTTCGTTTCAAAGCAAAATTAACTTAAATGACATAAGATTTACGATATATAATTTATTTCAAAACTATGTAAAATAATCAAAAATACGATAATGAGTTCGATTCTCAAACAATAATATTTTATGTATTAAATATATAAATAACATACTTCCTTTCGATTTAATAAACCTTTACTTTTGTTCGATGCATCCTTCAACAGCGAACAAAGCGTTCAAACCAATTGTACAATTTGTCCATTTCTTTTTAAAAAATCGGTTTTTTTTGTGTTAACAAAACTCTCAAATTACTACAAATAGGTATAAAAGCACATGCTTAATTACACATTACTAATTATGACATCATAGCAATATCAGAATCGCTTTTTCCACAAGCACTAACCTTAAAGTGAAGAAAAGCAATTATGATATTCTATGTATGTATTTTACTTCCTTTTACATAGTTTACACTTGATTAAGTCAAAACAAAGTATTCCTAAGTTGTAAACGAATTGTTTCATTAATGCAACATTTAAATTGCAACAAATTATGATATCTGACAACCCATTCTTAACTTGTGGATTTTTTTTTTCGGAAAACTTTTATAGCCCCATAATGCAATAATAGTTCTTCTGACCCACTCAAAGCCTTTAAAATAATTGTGATCAAAATCTCGCTGTTTGATACACAACACCGATTAGATGGATCAAATCCCTTTTTATAGTTGGTCTACTTGCACTCCGTTGATGTTATCGTACTCAAAGAAAATATTACGAGGAAAAGCATACACAATTTTAGGTTTCACAGCAGGGTGCTAATATAAAAACACATATTGCGTTAGTAAACAAGTTTATTTTTAAATAGCAATTTCATCTTCTACACAACTAAATTGTTGTTGCCGTAAGAGTCGAATTGTTTGTGTTGTATATCTCTGAAAAAACTTAACAATTTTCATGTAAAACAATTTAAGTTAAACTATACCCAACTTAAAAAGTATTTTATATAAAAGTCACAAACTTGATGATTGTAGTTTTTAGTAATACTAAATAGTTTTTGTTTACATAGAAATTTTCTTCCATTAATGAAATTTTTAAAAATTGCATCTTTTTTCATTGAACTTCACTGCGTACTTTTCCCATACTGTAGAAAAAAAAAGAATTCTTTCTCTATTCCAGTCTACAAACATAAAACTACAAAATCGCAATAAATATAGACAACAATATTTTCCTTAGTATAAATATTCAAACAAATGTGAACCTTAAAATGCAAAAATATTTTAAAAGAAAATTTTTTATCCTTATAAGAAAATCAAATATGACATGCTGGTATACAACTGCCATGCAATATTATGGTTGATGGTTAAAAAAAAAAACATCGCAGCGACTGCTTTATATTCCATCATAAAAGCAAATTACTCTTGTTTGAATATGAAACTGCACGCATCATAGACTATGCAACAACACAAACTAAAATAAAAATGTGCTCCTGGCTCGTACCTTAAATATTCAGTCATTCAGAGTCATATAGTTACCTTCAAAAATGGCTGCTGTACTTGCTTAAGGGGTCATAGGAGTCTTAAAAATTTGTAAAGAAGGTTACAAAGCATAGTTTGATCTTTCATGTAATTTTTCTAACTACTCAATATAAAAGTATAATTTTTTTATGTAATTCTATAAGGTTTATTTATTATAAAACAAATTTAAAAATTTATGAAACTTGAGCCAAAACTAAAATAATTGATGACAAACATAAAACTATTTACAGAATTTGAAAACATTATGATTAGGTTTGCGTGCCAAATTTTGAGGTCAAAATTGAAGAAATGACCAAGATAATGACTTTATATTTTACAAATATGTACAAACAAAGACTTATACTTTAATTCTAAGCTCAATTTTAATTCGAAATTGTTTTAAGAATTTTTTTTCTAAAAAATAATAATTTTAAATTTTGATTTGAAGTTTTTTTTACATAATTTCTAATTAAAATTGAGCTTAGAAATTGGGTATAAGTATTTGTTTGTACATATTGGTACAATATAAAGTCACTTTCTTGGTCATTTCTTCAATCTTGACCTCAAAATTTGGCGCGCAAGCCTAATCCCAATGTTTTCTGATTCTGTAAATAGTTTTGTTAGTTATCATTTATTTTAGTTTTGGCTAAAGTTTCATAAATTTTAAAATTTGTTTTATAATAAATAAATCTTATAGAATTACATATAAAAAATATACTTTTATATTGAGTAGTTAAAAAATTACATGAAAGATCAAACTATGCTTTGTAGTACCTTCTTTGCACATTTTTAAGGCTCCTATGACCCCTTAAGTATATTTATATTTTAATCACAATGACTAACGTGTCTAACAGTCATTTAATCACAATGACTAATATGACTGTAAAATAATTTTTAGGATCCAACTTAATTCAAATTTAGTTTTCTTCAATAAAAAAATCCAGCATATTGTCTAAAAGTATTGTAATGCATTAATGTTAGATGTAGCTTCGGCACTCAATTGGTTATATCTCTAAGTTATACAATTATTTGCCAAATTTTCAAAGAAAATTTGCTCTTTTATTTTTTTAAGTATAACAGGCGTATGTGAACGAAAACAGCAAAGCTTAACATTTATGTTTGGAGAACAAATTTTATTGGCTAAGTTATATTTTTCCAATAAATAGATATTTATGCAACTAGTGCGAAAAGTAATGCTTTTTAAAACAAGTGGATTTTATTTCACGAGCGAGGTACGAGCGAGTGAAATAAAGACACGTGTTTTAAAAAGTTTACTTTTCGCACGTGTTTCATACACTATTTTTTATAATTGCGTGAAAAAAATCAAATATCATTGGTTCAAAAATAATTCACGTGCTAATTAGACTAAAATAGACTAAGAGATGTCAAGGAAAACAACCAATGACCTCGCAGTTCGGAGCGCGTGACGCTATAAAAAACCAATAAGCGTGTTTCAACATTTTGTCAAAGAAAGCAACCAATGAACTCGCAGTTCGAAGGGCGTGACTTAAAAAATATTCCCATCGCGAGAAAAAAAATTCATTGATTCAAAAATAATTCACGCGCATAATATTTTTAAATACAGCAGATCGATAAATATTTGGATTTTATGAGTATTATCAAATCGAAATTTTACTTGAAATGTTGGCATCTTATAAAAAGAGTGCGACAAAGTCTTTTTTTCACTGCTTTTGGGTGAAAAAAAGTACTTTTTTTCACTGTTTCAAAAAGTCTAGCTTTATGCACGCGTCTGATATTGAAATTATAATGTAAAAGTCGGCTTTTTTTCACGCAATTATAAAAAAATATTTAATTTCGTCATTTTTTTTACTGGTAGGATATTTTATGCAACAAGTGTGAAAAGTAACACTTTTTAAAAATAGTGAAATAATGACACGTGTTTTAAAAAGTTTACTTTTCGCACGTGTTTCATACACTATTTTTTATAATTGTGTGAAAAAAATATCATTGGTCCAAAAATATTTCACGCGCATTTATATCTTTAAATAAAAGCAGATCGATAAATATCTGTATTTTATTAATATTATGAAACAGAGATTTTAACTTGAAATGTTGGCATCTTATGAAGAGTGAAAAAAGTCTTTTTTTCACTGCTTTTGGATGAAAAAAAGTACTTTTTTTCACTGTTTCAAAATTCAAAAAGTCTAACTTTTTGCACGCGTTTGATATTGAAATTATAATGTAAAAGTCAGATTTTTTTCACGCAATTATAAAAAAAAAATATTAGACGAGTATTCGAAATTTACACTATCATGATTTTGATCTTGTTAATTCTGCAGCAAAACTACTACATAAATTTTTTGGGAGAGTATTTTAATATTTCCCATTCCTCTATGTTCCATCGCTCTTCACAGACGCCCCCCTCGTTTCCCTTGAATGACAGCTTAAGGGAAATGAAATCAATGGGCGGAACCCCGAAAGAACGCACCCCGAAAGATGAATGGAACGTCAATCAGAAAAACTATTTTACTACTGGGGTTTTCTCTGCTGTGTTAAAGGCCTATTGTTTTATCTAAAAGTGCCATCTTGGGCGGCTGCTATTTTTAATAATGACTCGGCTTAGAAAGCGAATTACACGTGATGTTTTGGATGTTGGAGTACTTGCGATTTTGTTCGAAGAGGAAAATGTAGATGCATTGCTTTTTTATCAGATGTAGAGTTTTGTAGATTGTAGTTTTTTTATTTGATGGGTGATCTGTAACTGCATGGGATTTCATGGGTGGTTTTGAAATGAAGTCTCTAAATAAATCTTTATTTTCTTAATATGTTAAAATGTTAGCTTTCGTTAAAATGTTAAATGAACTGAAACATATATTACTGCAAACTGTTAATGTGTTACACATATGTTTATGTAAATATGTGTATTTTATAATACATTGAGGAATATTACCATTTCTATTTGACTTTTTATGTTAAAAGTCAAATTATATTGCTCTTTTAAACAACCTAAAACTTCTTGAATCACGATTTTCAATTTAAACTAAAAATAATAATTACATTTAAAATCCAATTACTGCTCTTAACTTAATGGAATTTCTGCAATGAGAGAGAAAGTGAATTTAAGTGTTCGAATATACTCGTATATGTTAATATGTACAGAAAAATTACTATCCTGAGTTATCTGAATTCTTACCATTCAAACACTAAACAAATTAAAATATCTAGTAATTTAAGGGGGACCGCCATTGAAGCCCATGTTAAAATGACCTTTTTTATGTACCTTTTTCTCAAACTATTTCATAATTTTTAATGAATTTTTTTACCAGTTGTTAAATGGATGTTAACTATACCTTAATGGAGATATTTAAAAAAAAATTTTAAGTTTTTAAATTATTATTTTTTAAGTGAAACTACAGATTTTTCACCTAAAAAAACATCAATAATATTAAAAAGAAAAAAAAGTAAGATGGTTTTAGGCAAATCCCTCCAGTGGTTCTTAGAAACCAACTTCTTAAATACATATAAAAACTTTCAGACCGATACTTGCAACAGATTTTGAGAAAATGGTACATGAGCATTGAAAAAGTAAGTTTTGAGATAAGAGTTTTAGGAAAAAGCATTTCTGGATTTTATCTAAACAACGTTTGTTTAAATATATGTATTTATGTATATTAAAAATGCTTCCAGTACTCGAATTTTTAATGTAAGATATCGTTGAAGAGCTAAAGATTTCCTATTTTAAGAAACACTAAAAAAGTTGAAATGTTATTCTTGAAACTTTTTGGGGTCTGGCCCCTCTTAATAAGACTTTACAATAAGTCTTCATAAGGTCTAATTTTACTAATATGCATTAAAGCAAAGCTTTTAAACTATTGCCATATCATTTGAAAACTTTGAATTAGTCATCAATTCCAGATATTAAATCTCTATAAAAACGTAAGAAAAAAATTGATTCAAGATATAGGTGTGAAAGCAAAATATTTTTTTTAAGTAAAAGCCCTTGATATATTTCGTCTCTAAAATTGCATTGCTTCATAGCTCAGTTTAAATCATTTTTGTAATAGAACATTATATCAACATGTCTTTGATTTATAGTTACATAACCTAAAATTACGTGGTCTAAAACTAGAGCACAAGTAATCTAATTCATCGATCTATCTATAGATTGCGTCGACAGCAATTTTCGTTGCGTTAACTATCACCTGGTGCTTTATAATTTTCTAGAAGTGAAACCAAAATGTGTTCGAAAGTTATTTATTCTATAAAAGATAGGATGTACACATCCAATTTATATAAGACATTTTATGCATTATATTTTGTTTAAGAAATTTGTAAGCAGAGTTTATTTAAAAATGTAATACAAATATAACAACGCAATATTTCGTTTTGTTTAATAGTATTCTTTGTTGGATTTTTTCGTCTCAGGGTTTTAAGAATATTTATAAAACTTATACAACGCAAATAAACTTTTTTAATATAAATCAAAAGTATTGTATCCAATTTATGACACATTATTAGACCTAAAAGTAAAGGATTTGCTAAACTAAAGAAACGTAACCGTTTATCTTAAAATAAAATAATCGCATGGGAAATATATTTAATGCTGAAATTAGTTATATTGCCTTAATCAGTGATATATTTAAATAATTATAATAAAATTACTCTTTATTATAAAACTGAAAAGAAAAGAACTAGCATTGATTTTATCGAAAAAATTGTTGCTCTTAATATGCGAATCATGTTTCCACCCCACCCTACAAGACATTTCAACTTGTAGCATTGAGCTAATATGCATCACTAAAAAAGTTTGTTGAAAAATACAAGAATTGCTTTTATCTTCTCATCTTATACCTAAAAGGCATTTTAAAAAAATTTTAAACAAAAGTGTATAAAATATTTCTACGAGATGCATTAAATGTAACTTTATTTTTAAAAAAGTGCTGGATTTCGTTTCATATTTAAGTTTCAAGAAAAGTACGATGTCTATACATTTTAAATATGACCATTAGAAAACAAAGTGATTTATAAAGTAACATATTTTCTATTTTTTAGTATTCATTTTTGTA
Organism: Hylyphantes graminicola; assembly: GCA_023701765.1. Lineage (NCBI taxonomy): Eukaryota > Metazoa > Arthropoda > Arachnida > Araneae > Linyphiidae > Hylyphantes > Hylyphantes graminicola. Next base: position 50,186,253 of record CM043111.1, read on the forward strand.
CAAACTCACCTTGTTTCCATATTCATAAAATAAAAAGAAATGATTCCAAAATTGGACTAAATATAATATGGATAAAAAATGGAAGCGCATTGTATTTATTTCCAAAAATATCTTTCTCTGTTTTTGCCTTGCAATTTTTTTATAATTCACAAATAATAGGCTACTTTTCCCAAAAGGTATTTAAGATACTTATTTTTAGGTCAGAGTTAATCCCCGTGAAAAACAAATATAATTTTCTGTAAGTTATTTTATAACTTTCACTTGCTATTTTCCCCCCTTTGCTGTTCTTTATTTTGTATTAGTCCTTTGACAAAATATTATTTCACTTATATATAAATATAATTCATGGAAAGGATAAAATAGAAACATAAATAATATCTTATATCAACATAACACTTTTCCTATGTGTCAATAGTAACTAAATACTGAACCCCATTCATAAGAAACTGAGAAAATATTTTCTTCGCAATTGCATATCAAAGAGAGCATTTACGCGTCTATTTTTTTCTTTTAACGTGTGTCTTGTAAATTTATTAGAGTATTTCGTATAAAAAATTAACCCAAAATTTTAAGCAATTGAGTTGTGTTTCATTTCATTATACTTTATTTTAGATGTAGACATTCAGTTGTGAGCAAACAAAATGTTATGTAAATAGTCCTTTACTCTATTACCTAATTTATATAATTATTTTAAATGCATTTTCATAAAATAAACATATTCAAATATCGGTTGTAAAAATATTAGATTGTCACTAATATTTGGTGTTTGTAGAGTAGAATTACTCTATTAATGTTCAAAAAAATATTTTAATCTAATTTTTTTTTCGAAACTAGCTTAGTAAAAAATTAAGTAAAAACAAATATTAAAGAATATTATATTGCAATGTGTACCAAATTTAAATATAAACAATTTTAAAAATATTATTTGGTCATTTCTTTGAGCGAGAAGATTACAAAAAAAGGCCTTTAACCTTAAGTTTGTAACTACAAAATGTAATAAACTATTCAAATCTGAATGAAAAATTTGATAAGAATCTGATCATTCAGTCGGATTTGTTCTAAATACCACTGTAGAATCCCCCGACTTGTCTCCCATTTGATGCATCACTTTTGGGTGAGAGGTTGATCTTGAACGTATCCAATTAGGTCATCCACTTTAAACGGCTCACTGACAAGGTCGCTTGGCTCGGGCTTGTCGGTAATTGGTGCGCAATTAACTGCTAACGTCTCGAAATAGTATCGCTAATTGATCGTTAAGATCGTTTCGATTGTCATAGTTTTATTCGGTATCGATCCATCGTGATGAACGTTTTAAAAACGATTAATTCCACCCACTTAATTGTAGTTAATTAAATGGTCGTTTTAATGTGACTCAAAATAACTCGAAGATAGTAGCCTTTAGATGGTTTCAGGTTTTTTTTAAGTTAGAACTCTGTCTTATGTCTTTGTTTAAGTTAGAACTCTGTCTGAACAAAAATTTCACGGTTACGGTAACTTCCCACTACTTCGACGGTTTAAAACCTTTTAGCTAACTTTATAGTCATGAACAATTTTGTGAAACTTGTTTACACTTTACAACCATTTTTCCTAAATTTTCTCTCAATTGCATGAATTTGGAATACAAAAAATACTAAAATTTTTACTTTTACTTTAATCTTTTCCAAATTTAGCATAGTGATTTCAAATATAATGAACAATGCTTTTTAGGCAATTTTTCTATTAAAATATAATTGATTTATTTTAAACTGTCTTTTTCAACCAAAAAAGGGGTTTACGCTAACACTTCTAGTATAAAAAGTTTTACATTAACTTACCTGAAATTTTTTGCAGATGCTATTTCAATGCTCAATATCTGTTCTATAAGCCTCTAACATCTGGTGTAAATAAAGTAGTTTTTTTAAAATTTCTAGGTTAATTCATAAAATTTTTCTTAATAGCTTCTTTTCTTGTAATTTTTATATAACTCTAGAGGGCCATTGCATGTATCGGTTCTAAATGAAGAATTTAACACATAATTAGTGTTTATAGGAGGAAAATTTAATGCGGTAGACTTGTTAGCGTAAACCTCTTTTTTTAGTTGAAAAACACCGTTTAAAATAAACTATATTTAAATTTTTAAAAAATGCCTAAATAGCATTGTTCATTATATTTGAAATCACTATGCCAAATTTGGAAAAGATTAAAGCAATAGTAAAAATTTTAGAATTTTGCTTAATTTTGGGTATTCGCCCACCTTAATTTTCTGTAGATATAAGGGTGGATGAGTTGATATGATGCTTCACTTGCAGCTTAAAAGTCTCTGTATGATTCTCACCTGATGCAAAACCATATCTCAGGGTTTTTATTTAATTTCTTTGTATTTTGCTAGACAAAAGGCCATTAAAAGTGATTATTAATGAATGGAATTTGCTATATGACGAGTACACAGGAAGAACCGATTGATTTCTGTAGTCTTTCCGTAGTTGTCTCTGCTTGGCTGACATTGGCGCCCGGAAACCGGTTTTCTTATGGTTCTTCCTTTGCGGTACAAACGTGTGACTCGTTCCACTCAACTCTGGCGTTAAAAAGGGTTGCCGCGAAAGATAAACAAAGCTAGTAACTGGCTTCTTTACAGCAGTTTAGGCGATTTCTCGCTATCATCCCCAAAGAGGCTATTTAGGGAAGCCTTGTACGAAATCAATCGGTTCTTCCCGCGTACTCTTCATATTTTATTCTTTGGTTTTTCTTCCGTTACCATTTCATTACCATAAATGTGACACAAAGGGTTTTTTGCACTTACGCACTGCCTTAGAATTTGGAATCCTGGTGAAGTAATATAATTAATTTTAAACTACTTTTTATTTGGAAACAAATATGTATGTTCGAACTATTTTTTAGTGAATAACAAACACCAAACTTGCATTATAAGTTTTAATGTTAAAAAATTAGTATTCAAATTGCAAACTCGGCAAAAATGCAACTTTTCAACACTTAATTTCCATTACGATGAACCGCAACTGTGTCAATATCCTTTTTCCTAGGATAATATGCAAATTTACACACAATTGAGGAATCCCTCTTTAAAGTATTTTTTTCTTAAATATATTAGCCTGTTTAACAAGATATATTTATAATGGAGTAAAAACCTAAAACGACTATCATCATTAACATTAACCTTCGATTTTTCACTCGTATAGAACTGGGGCAATGTCGTTCATGAAGTTTCTTAGGAAAATATGCACCCCGAATTTCGCAAACGTGTTTTGGTTCGAATAAAACGATAATAGACACTTAAAGTTTCGTGTTGTGTATGCTAATACAATATTATACACTATTTGACGTGTAATCTTGATTGATTGTTTTCTATATTTAGCTTTACATCTTTTGGTGGATGTTCTTTTTAATAAATAAAGAGTGCAACATTTAACTCTTGTAAAAGATAAGTTTAAATGTAGTTTTATGTAAAAAAAATGGCTTTTTATAGCTAAAACGTAAATAAACTTAATTAGTTAGTAGTAAAATGTAAAACATGGAGCAGGTTACTGGTATAATATTTTCGCTTATAACATTTTAAATTTAATTAAATATTTTGAGTGCTAAAAAGCACACAAATCTATTTTAGGGAGTACGTGAAAAACAACAAATCTAATATTATTTAACAACGATTTATTGTTTTAAAGATTATGACTTTTTAATTGTATTAAATGTCATTTTTTATGCTGTAGTAAAAGGAACTTTAATTATCTATACTAAAAGTGTATGTGTTGTTCATTTGTTAGTTGCTTCAATGTGTTGAGAGATAGTAAGCAAGCAAATAAATGTATTTTTAACATATGAAAAACTAGATAAATCTGAATTTAACTACAATTTACATTTAAAATCTGCCTGCATAATCTAAAACTACCATTGTTAAATGTCTTAAACATTATTTTTCCGTTCTCTCTGATTATTTTTACTGAAGTATTTAGGCCCCTTTATTTATGTACAATGTCTAAAGGTAAACACTTTTTAATTGTATTAAATGTCATTTTTATGCTGTAGTTAAAGGAACTTTAATTATCTATACTAGACGATTAATAGATTTCATTGAAACAAAAATATCCATTTTTATTTATTTTGTAAGCTTTTTTTTGTCAAAGGTATCCTTAAACGAATTCAAATTATTAATGAGCCAATTAGTAAAAGCACCGAAGTTATCTCTGAAGGTTTGAAGGTTTCTTCATTTAGGCATGCTATAAGCAACTATATTGCAAAGAAAAATCCCATAATACAACCAAGTCGTATACAAATGACAACTGTTTAAGCTATAGCTTTTGTGGTCCATGTCGCTTTAGATGTCGGTATTGGGTTGTTTTGGGTGTCCCTCTAGCTTTGTCGGGGGCCTTATCATATGTACACTCTATTACAATGCCCGAAACCAATTACCCGCGTGATAAACACTAATGGGTATTACTTAGCCAAACAAAAGCAAACATCTTGTTATTGCTTAAAACAACAAACCTTACAAAACTATGTTATCTGATAAGTAAATCGTAACCGCTCCACATGTCAAGGGATCGTTAAAATATTATTCATCTCTTATTAATCTTAAATTCATATTTCGCCCTTAACGGTTGCTTTGGGTGCCTATTCAGGTGTCGGCTCGTCACTTACTGTGGTTCGAAAATACGACGCCCGTCGCATCACCAAAAGCCCTCGTGTAGCTCTAGTACGACGATAATTCAAACCTAATCTATTCGTCTCGGTTCAAAAGTGATCTGCAAAACAGAACTGAAAACAATTGTTTTAACAAACAAAATCAATGGACACGGCAGATATATTCATAGCACTTTTATGTAATGAAACTGCCTACTTCAAAATGGAAGGAATAAAATTAGAGTTCATATAAACAAAACAAACTGCTAACAATTGTTCACGAAACCTTACATCAGCATCCAATTCCGTCAACACTGTTCCAACACCATAAAAAGGCAACTCTTCGATGGAGATCCATTAAATCCTTTAATCGGGCAGCTCACCCAGTAAACTCCGACTCTCGATATTACATTTTTATGCCTTTGAACCAGTTATGCCACTAGCCGAACCCATCCTTTTGATTTTTTGATGGAAGAGAAGCGTCAATTTATCATCTTTTTGACTTTGTCCATCAATGATGAGCATCATCCTTTAAAATCTATGCTTCATTTGTCATGAATGATGTCTGAAAAGCTGCTGTTATTCGGTGAAATTTGGGTTTGTTTTTTAATCACCTACCTGAAGGGTTTATTTTTTAGGAATTGGTGCCTTCTAAATAGGTACGCGATTTGAAAATGTATTTTGCAGAAATATTCGAAAATATATTTTAGTTTGTAGTAATTTGTTGAATTCGAGATCATGCACACAAATAAATATTCTTTAAAATTTAATTTGTATATATTCAGAAATCTAAAAGATTAATTTACCCATTAATGACGATTGTTAAACTAATTTGTGACTCGAAAATAATCTTTCTGGTTAAGTTTATCTAAATATAGGTACATAAAATGTAAGACACAAGTCTAGAAAATGTTACGTAATACAAGGTAAGTTACACGGAAACTAAATTTGAAAAAAAGTTTTACAGTAATGTTTTTACAGGAGATGTTAATAGTTTCACAAAGTCGTCGTTGATTGTTTAATATCTCTTTTAAAACACCAATTTTTTTTATTAATTAACGAAATTTTTGAACATACATTATTTAACAGTATTTTTAAGAAAAATATATTTAGCACTCTACTTTTCCTCCTTATAATTTTATTTTAACACATGAAATTGGTGGCAAAAAAAGTGAAATTAGAAGTTCCATAAAAAAAAATATCTGAACCTACTATATAGAAAAAAAAACTAACTTTTTGTTTGACCTTAAGATAATCTAATCTGTAAGACAATTTAATATTTTAATTCCCGTTGTCACTTTTACAAGGAAATTGACATGATAATAAGTTCTCAAATAAAAAATGAAATTTTATTATTCAAACTCGTACCAGGCATGTAGTTGAATATAGAATATTTAGTCTGTATTATAATAAAAGAATATTAGTAACTTTCTTAAGAATTTATAACTAAGACAACACGTTCGGTTAACATCATTTTTTCGGTTAACTTCACCTTACATCATTTTTTCGGTTAACTTCACCTTACAAAATGTAAAACAATGACATAAAGACTCCTAACTTTCACTTACGACTTTCACGGTCAGCTGCTCTCAAGAATGTTAATATTTTGGGAGAGCTTCACTTTCTGAAAATCAACAAATTTGATTTTTCATATCCTCTGACCGATTTTTGCAGTTTCTAGGAACGTTCATTTTCTTTTCTTTTTTTCGATGCTCATCGCTGGCTCAAACTCGTGAAGTTGTGTTTTATTGTTATTATTTATATTTTTGTTCTTGGTTTCAGAAAGTTGTGTTGTTCTTCATTGTCGAGATGTTTTGATCTTAAAGTCAAATTTCTTAGAAAGTGGTTTGTTTTTGTCGGATAGTTGGAAGGCACTTACTATATACTTCAAAAAAGTAGTACAAACTATAACTTATTTACAATCGTTTAAGATTATTTTTCTTTCTTCTGCAAACCCAATTCTAGAATACTTTTTATTGTTGTAAAAAAGGATTCTTTGACTGAAAACGCTTTGCTAGAAAATATATTCTAAAATATTAGCCTTTTAAAAATAGGCCGATTGTCAATGCCATCGTGCCATCGAATGATATAGTAATTTTTTGGTATTTGTTATTTATTTCTATAACAATAGTTGCATTAAAGCCAAACCAGATGAAAGGCTATTAAAGGTGAAATTTAAAATGCGTATGGCCATGTGACTTGATAAATGATATTGAGCCAACACAAGTTGGCAAAATATATAGTATGCCAGCAGCATCATGACATTGGACTTCGACAGCTTTAATGGGCGGTATCCTCAAATACTCCTTTTTCGTAGGATTTTTTGCGTCATATTCCTTTCATAGAAAGCAGTCTGGAAGACCGTAATGACTTTATTGGAAAATGTTCGAATTGTTTTAATCAAGCTTAGTTGAATAAATATAGCGTATTGAAGGGTAAAAATTGTATTTCTTAAAGGTACAATTAAACATAATATGCATTGTAAATTTCGTATTTATTATTTGTTAGAATTATGTTTAATTTTGCTTGAGTTTTGTAAATAGTTTCATGAAATTTAAAATACGTTATTTTTTTTAAACTTCTTAAACATAATTATATACATTTTAAAATCGTATTAACGTTTACTAGGATAGCTATGTGTTTATTAACACTTATTTCGGACTCTCTTACTGAGTTAATAAATTGATCAATTAAATTTTCAATTTAATATTAACCGTATATTTTGTCTCACCATATGTTGCGAAAAATTTTAGTTGATGTTACAGTTACTTACAAAAAAAATAGAAAATATTAAGCAATTAATTTACTCAATTAAAAACAGTGGATTTCACAAATTGACCCAAAAAGCTACTCCCCTATAAAATAGAGAAGTTGATAAAAGTAAAATTTATGGGCTCATTTTGACTTGTTAATTGCACAACGAGGAAATTGTTCAAGACCTTTAACTGCACAAAGGCCAAATGAATCCGGTAGACTAGGTCATTTTAATTAACCTTCTTTTTCTTTAAGTTTTTAAACCTCATAAAACAGGTGATAACATCATTTTGAAAATAAGGGAGGTCTATTTCAAAATGATAACAGAATATTTTATAGCATTTACTTGTTGTGCTGATAGTAAGACAGATTAAAAAGTTTCTTTAATTTTTTTTTAATGTGAGTACATACTGCAAGTGAAGGTAAAAAACTTTATTGAAAATTAGTATATACTTTATAAATAATAAAAAGACTCGCAAAAATGAACAATTTATGTGGGCATTAGATTTTTAATGTGTGTACTATTCTTGCAGCTCTTTAGTATGTATGATTATATTCATTTTATCAAATTTTGAAAGTTGCTACAAAAAGGGTATGGTGTTATTGTATTATTTTAAAGTAGCATTTTGATGTTATAGAAGTGTTCACTTTTCGGTTGCTTGTATCAAAAGTTAGTTGTTGCGACATTAGACTTGTACAAGTTTTACTAAAATCTGAAGCATGGTAACGGTATATTACGCTTTAAAAAATTTCATTTAATTTATTTAAAGCAAAAAAACCGGTAAATAACAGAACAGTTCAACAAACTTTAAAACTTTTAAACTTGTATTATATTAACTTTTAAAACTTGTATTATTCTTGCACTTAATCATAATTAATGCGTATTTAAAGTATTTTTCGTATCATCCCCAGTTTAGTCTCAAAATACTTAGTTATAAAAACAATGTTTTTTTATTAGACTTCCGCATATTAACGCAATGTAATATTTAAATATTTTAATCGGCATAATTGGGTATGGGCGAGTGCTCAAAAATAACTGACATTAGTATTTTGTGTTTTTCCACTGTTGGCCTGTTTACTTTTAAAGCCCTGTCCTCGATTTGATGACATTTTCTAAGACTTCATCACGCCATTCTGTTTAAGTACTTGAACTTGACATCATCTTCAGATTTTTGTCGCAATCTATAACTCAAATCCCTCCCACGGCCCAGTGCTCAAGAACAGTTAATTGGAAAAGGGGTTAAAACATACAAAGTTGACAGGACAATAAAAGACAGTCCAGAATCTCGCAGGAATCAGAAGTCGCAAAGGAAGTTTGGACCCCATTGTGACACGTGATTAATTCGATTTGAAGATTTACGAGGGGGATGGTGGAGATAGAAATCAATCATGCTTCTTATTTTAAGAACTGCTTATCATGGATGAGGAAGAAATGAATGAGCGGTTATTTTCTACTTGTCTCTTAAAAGTATTGTGAGAAACTGTAAGTTCATTAGTTAATAAAGCATTCGTCTTTTTTAGTTCGTGAGCTTAAATTATTTGTGTTAAAAAGAAATCATTATATTTTGAACCACAGGAAAACTAAAATACAATTGATTTTTTTATTTCGGATGTTTAGTTAACTTACAATTGCATTTTTTCAATATAGACTTTTATCCAAGTGTACAAGAGTTCCAGATAGTAAAATTTGATTAAAATATGATTTTTTACGAGTCCCGATTTTTTAATACTATAATCATAGCACCTAGCCTAAATTTATTGTTCCGATTGTGCAACTGATGCTAGCTAGTTTCCAGGAACGTGATACTTATGATACGTAGTAACGTAAAACTGAAGTTCCTGAATAATAACAATAACAGAGGATAAATGTTTTTAAAGAATATAATAAAACACCTTTTGTTTTATATCATTTCCCACAGAACAACCGAATCTCATTGATATTCGATCAGTCCGAGTCGAATTGTCACGACACGTCTGTTGTGGAAAGGTAGACCGCAGTATCTACAACAATGAATTGAACCATTTTTATCCTAAAATAACTAGTCCTTTAGTAGCTTTCTTAATGACGTTGTAATCTTCGAGTGGTTACAACAATGGCATAAGTCTTTGTTGTAGATACCGTAGTGTACCTGTCCATGGCTGATGTTCTTCCAGCTACCAGGTGACCTCTTCCAGCGGCTCAAAACAATGCAGGACAGAGCTGGCCAATTTGTTGTGGGTGATCGGGAGAAGGCTCGATATATATATTCGAAGCAATGACCGGAACGGAGACTTCCGGACAATTGTCAGCCTTGAGAAGGCCGAAATTGAATACAAAATGGGAAAAGATTGTTGACGGTTGTTGACCCCCATATGAAAGAGGCACACGTGGAGGTCTCAATTGCGATGGTCACACCTTCGACGGATGTGTGTATAAGTTCCCTCATTTGTAACAGATATTAGGTGAAGATGTTGATAAATGAGATTATTGGCTCGATTTTATGCGATGAATGATATTCTTTCAAAAATGTGTTGTGGGTCTTGGGAATATTGGGGCAATCGGATAGTTATTTCTGTATGGAGGTTCTTCGTGGAATGTTTATCCTTTATAAAACCAGATTAATGAGGATTAAATATTTAATCATGCGATTTAAAATAAGTTTATTATATTTTTATTATTTTCGCTGTTTATTTTTTTTATTCTGCACATATTGTAACGCTAATTTGGATTTAAATTGTTTTCGACCTTTGAAAAACGATTCTGAGCGCTGTTTATGAAAATATTCGACGGTTTTCCACAAAAGAAACAGAATTGAATGAAAGAGTGTGTGTGTTAAAAGGTCATAAACACACTTTTGACGAAAAACAAAAATTCTTGACAATCACCCATTATACGCCGTCTTTCTGACACTACAATTAATAGGAAAACAAGCTCTACTTTTGGCACAAAAGGTGCACTTATGTCTTAGGCTTATTTGACTTCGTGATACATGTACCACCAGGAAAAAACTTGCGAATGTTGTGAGAAAGGGGAGCAGGCATCTTCTGGAAAGGCCTTTTTTAAGAAAAAGCCCAAAATAAAACTTTAGACAGCCTTAGTTGTTCTACCATTTTAAAAATGGAATTTGTAAAATATGACTAAGATTAATTTTAAGGTTGACAGGGAAGCTGTAATTATGGATTTTTTTCTTTAAAAGTAGTTTTTTTAGCAACGTGAATTAGTAAAAATACAAGCAATAATATCTATTCGGAGCTGTAATTTAATCTTAAAGGTTAATTTGCTGCGTTGAAAAGTCCTAGTATTAAAGCATGGTTTTATATAAACATCGTATTAATTGAATTGGCATTTTATTCAATAGCTAAAATGATTGTGTCCGTTTGTTTAGTGGAATATTGTAATTGTAGAACTATTCACTTTATTAGGAGTAGCAAATCTGAAAATTTCACCAATTTTTTGGAGTCTTCTATCTATTATAACATATTCTAAAGATAATGACTTTTATTTATCATGATAATCATTTTAGCCTTAGGCTATTGAATTTTACAAGCTACAAATAATTTAAGCTGTGCAGAAATTCTGTAATAGAACCAGTAATTAATGAAAAAAATACTAGAAATACTATGGAGCGTCCATTATCCATAATATAATATAAAAGATTAAAAGCTGCTGTCATTAAAGTATGGTTATTTACAAAAAATGTTTTATATTTTAGTTTGAAATATCGTCACACTAGAGCTACACTAAATCTTATCTTTAATAAAAAAGGTATTGAATTCAGTAACTAAAATAACTGTTGTTTATTTAGTGGTAAGCAATTTTATAACTAGTATTATTAGAAAAAATAGGTATGTGAAAATTTCACTGATTATCTAAAGCTGTAAATGGAGGGCTCAGAATACAAGTGAACCAATTCCCGAAAATACTTCTTTGTGCTACAGTTGAAGCCGCGCAGCCGCCCCGGTGGCGAAATCGTTAGGACGTTAGCCTTTGGAGCTGCTGGGGTAGGGTTCGAATCCCGGTTAGGCAAGGATGTTTGTGACCGTCAATAAATGTTGTTACTTGTCTATGTGTTATTCCTTTCTTTGTGACTGTTAATATTCTTTTTGTGTCTGTCCCACTTGACGAAAGCTTATAAGCGGTTCTCTGGACAAGCACACAAGCTGGAATATATGTGTACCATACCATACTATTGAAGCCGCGCCGTAATTGAAAACATTTTTTTAATTGCTAGCGCATATTATGTGAACTAGGATTTTTTTTTTATTATTGTACTGAAAATCTGTATAGATAGTACATGCAATTTCGCTGCAACTAGAATATTATAACAAAATGGACTAGGTTCGCTTGTATTCTGAACCCTCCTAATATCTTTACTATAAAGTATTCTAAATATAATCTGAATTTTTATTTATCACGACATCATTTATTTAGGCTCTTGAATTTTGTTACTCACAAATTTGAAGCTGTATTTAAATTATGTCAAAAGCACAATCTCAAAAAAATATATTACTTAAAGATAAAAATTATTTTTTCTTAAAACGCTATTAATTCTGCAAGCCTTTCCACGCTATAAATTCTGCTTGTCCTGATTTTTAGTTTCACAAAAAAGGAATGTTGCTGTTCGCGTAATTACATAGCATATTTAGCTTCCGACCCGGACTGCAGTATTGTCTACATAGCTGATGTGCTTAGATGAAAATTTTTCAAGGTTCTAATCTTAGTTATTTTTCTTTAATGAATATAAAAAGATCAATCCTGCTTTTGATATTAACTGGGTTTCTGAACCGATGCATAATATCGTCTAGACGTGCACCTTTATTAGCTTTCACTTCTTGCCTCCTCCATCTTGAAGTATCGATTGTTTGAGACGTCTGTCCCAATGTAAATCCAGGCTCTTTTTCCGTGAAACACAATTTTCTTGCCCAATAATTCGTGAAGTCAACATAAGTTTTTCTTTTCCTCCGTGCACAATGCCGTGAGGAAAAGATGGTTTGAAAAAATACCGTTTATGTTCGTTTTCACTTGTTAAGTAACATAAGAAGTAGTTTGTTATACAATATACAAAATATCATCTTTTTTAAATATATATAATTTTGCTTTTACTTCTCTTTGATAAAATGCTGAATACAATAGTAAACAGCATTAATATGAATGTAATTTTTAATTTAAATAGCAATTTATTCCATTTTTAAACTATAAATCTTCATCAAAAGTGTCATTCAAATTGCAATAAAGAACAGTTATTTCGTTATATTTTTTAAATGAACACGTTTTCAAATTTTGAGAACGAAGTCTAAAAACGGTTCTTAAAAGAACGGCTGTGGGTAAAAAAGAAAACAGTTTAATCCTGCATTTAACAAACGTTTTTATAGAAAGTATCTCAAATGAGAGAAGAATTTTTGGAATTTTTTAGATCCACATGGAAAATAAATACATTTAAGTCCACTTTTAACAAGCTCGCCCAAGTCAAGCGTCGCCGACAGAGAACTCTAACAGAAATAAAGTACTCTTGGGAAAAGAACGAATCTTCCTCATTCATACCACGATGATGATTCAGAGAAGATGACGGTTATAAGAAGAGATTTACCGGACAATTTGTCTGTCCTTGAATCTCCGTCTGACCTTGGAGAAAATAAGCCACATCCAGCATCCACGCGTGCCCATACTACAGCCCATACCTCCCTCAAACAATCGGAAAACGGTCCTCGGAATTTCGTGGCCAAGCGGCAAATCCGTTTGCCCCGCAACACGAAAAAGGCATTACTCCATTTGATGAGTGCCTTTTGTGCCTTAACGGTCCATTATGTCGTAAGGCCCTGCTTCTTTGCCATTTTGACAGTTGTTTGATAATGAAAGTTGAAAGTGCAGAGTCATTTCACGTGAATGTTTCTTCGTATTGGCTCACAAAGGAAAGATATTCTTTGTTATAGGAAGAGTTTTGGGGGGTAAAGGTTGTTTCGACCTAAAGTTCGATACAAATGTTAAAATGTAACTAAACGCAGATAGAAAAATGAACAATGATGGAGGTCACTTTAGACTATTTTATCATTCTGTGTCAAAAACGCAATCCTTTTTAACTCTAGAACTACAAACCGAAGTACATATTTACTCCAGGTAGATTTGTATTTCTAGTATTAAGCTGGTAAGTGACATCATCGAATATTATTTTAATCTATTTTTCACAAACCTAACTTTAATTAAACGCAATTTGCTCCTCAAAATTACCTTCACCATGGTATATTAAAACATCATGTACTTAATGATTTTAAGCATATGAAATGTCTTACTATCCTTCCTATTAAAATCCTATAAAGTTCAAGAATTATCTTGCGCGAATAGTGTAGTTTCTACTAACTATTTTATAGTTCTTCAGAATCGTGTATTATATAACAGTATTGTAGACAGTATATTTCAATGAATTAGGTATGTTTTACATAGGTGTCCGATGCTTTACGGTTTTTAAAGAATGTATCTGGTATAATTGAATCGGTGAGTGCAGAAACAACGTCAGTCACAAATTTCAAATTTTTCAGGAGGGAGAAAAAACGTAATAACTCCTCCTCTATTTCTGCACTAAACACTCGAAACAAACATCCTGTATTTCCGGAACTACTCAACAGACTAACGTAGTTTTTTCACCCAACACGCATCTTGCCTTTCTACGCTTATTTTCATTGAAAACGAGTTTTCAGATTTTTTTTGACTGAAGTGGTTTCTGCACTCACCGATTCAATTCTGCAGCCTCTAATGAATAATATTTATGTATAATCCACACATTTTAATAGTATAAAAAAATAGATGCTACATTTTCAAAGTACATACATAATTTCCGTAAAACGGATTTTGTAGATGTTATTTCTTCTGGATATCTAACTTCACGCATAACTCTAACACCAATTATCAGAAATAACCTTCAAATGTAATCAATTTTTTTCTAAACCTTGGGTCTGAAATAAAATATTTCAAGATTGTATAAGTTGTGTTTACATCGTACGCATTGAACGGCTTACTTGGCAGTGCAATATTTCGTAATGATTACATTCGATGAAGACCTGGAATAATTTCGTACAGCTCTCTACTAATTTATAATGTAACATCATCAAAATTTAAATTAAATTAAATTAGAATTTCCTTTCGAATGGGATTTTTCTGGCTAATTTATGCATAAAACACTGCTTGTGTAGTTTTTTTCGGGCATTGACGATCACATATTACATATTTATATGCTAAATCTAATATTATAAACCAATTCGTAAAGATCTGCATATCATAAACCCTAATACCAATAGCCATTGGCCATCTTAACCTTATTTCTCGTAAGTGTTTGTGCATAATAATTTGCGTCGTCAAAAGTTCACACTGCGACTCTGGGCCAAGAAGGCGTGAGTGCACCTATAGCAGTCTCTGGAATTCGAGCAATTCTTAATTAAAGTCTCGGTGTAACAGACAATTCATAGAAAATATGCCAATCCCACCTACAAAATCTAGTGGAAATATTGTGTGGGAGATTCCAATTGGATTTTTAATTTATATTTTGCTTTGATTTATCAGGGTTGTGTATCGTATCAAAAGAGCTTTTCGAATTTGAAAATATTTAGTTATTTTTATAACGTTTATCTTTTAACGTATGGACTTTAATTTCACCAACATACGTTTTAACAACATATAAGCATTGTTTCACTTTTCAAGAGAACGCTTTAAAAAAAATTTAATAAATTAAAACAAGTGCAAAATAAAAGTTAAGGGAAACGTTAACTAATGAGTCTAAATTTCTATCCAAAGTAGCACCAACAAAATAATATAATTAATTAAACTAATAATGTTAATCTTGCCTCAAAATATGGAAACAATACGGTCTACCAGTTTACTCTCTAAAAATTACACGTAATACAAAAAGTTTGAACACCGAAGCAAGCGCCGAAGGACTGTAGTCGAGTTAGTATTTGCCTTGGATATAATTCTATGTGGAAATATAAACAAAACGCAATAAGGATACGGACTTAAATGGACTCGTATAATATAAATAACATGCATGAAACCTCTAGGTTTTTTATATAAATTGGTCTTGAATATTTTTGATATGAACTTAATCAATGGTTGATAGCTGTTGTTTTATTGTGCAGTAAAAAACTAGTACTTCTAAAATTGCATGGAAATTGGATTAATGTTTTGAGAAACTCTAAACTTTTCTCATCATCATTTGCATCTGCAATGATAAATAGCCATTGATCAAATGCAAGCTTGATTCGAAACAATGACGTATGCATATTTTCACATCTAAAAGCAAAGGCGTTTCTAAAATAGGAAAAACATAAGTACATATTCTGTTTCTATAATTTATTTAGAATATATTTTCAAATAAACAATTGTAATGAAATGTAGATGTTATTGGACACATCAATTAGAGCTTCTTCATTATCAAGCCATTTATATTGCTAGAAAATGCGACGTTTATAAAAAGTGGAAAACTTCATTCTGTTATAAATGCCTTGTAATGTAAATCTCTGACACATCCTCTATTCATGCGTTATATACACGCGCTCAAGACCCAAGTATGACTATGCAAGCTTTGGTTTCTATAAACTCTCTATCTGTTGAATTCTTAAATCATAAATGATAATAACACTACGAAAATGTACATTTGTAGTAAAAACATGCAGTCCCAATGAATAATTCAGCATTTCTCTTTTGATTTCATTATTTGCTCTTTTTCTCATAAAACACTAATAAGCCAGCCTAGATTATTGGATGTATTTGTAGCGATAACTAAACCTGACACTTTTTTTTTCAGGATTGGAGCAGTCTCAGAAGACAGCACTCCTCAGTCCTGCTGTTGAACCCCGATCAGCTTGTTTTGTGGGTCCGGGACCGCCGAAGCCTCAATGCACCGGGACTTGCGTCCATGGACTGGATGCAGGCACTCGGGTCGGACGTCATGATCACAGACGATCAGCTCACCAATGCCCTGCAAACCCTGCTCGTGTCCGTGGAAAAAGGTGAGTTTTACTCTTCTTCTGAACTAAAAAACGTGTAACTCGAAAGGCTGCGAATGAACCATGTTGCAAACTGGTTGAATTCGTAGCATTTCCGTTAAGTAATCCTTGTACAGAAGTTATTATGAAAAATTGCTAATATTAATAGTTATTAATTATTTTACTTATTAAAAAAATTACCTAAAATATTTTTTAATAAAAGATCGTTGCTTTTAAAAAGAAAAAGTACTAAAAAGTAACATTTAGTTTCCACACTATGTTCATTAACATAAAAAAAAATGGAAGCTTTTATAAAGGGTTTGTCCTTCACTCGTTCTCAGAGGCCAAACTACAAATGTTAAGACAAGTGTGATACTTCAAAAAACCAGTAAAAAATTTAAAAAAAATTAAAATCTATGAAAAATTCGAAGTACTAATTATTAAAAAATCCACAGAATGTCACACTCAATAAAGAGCATAACAACCCCATTTTAATCTAAATAAATTCCCATTGACACTCGCAACAATCTCACGAGAAACTTTATTTACATTAAATAATATTTTTACAGAAAATTTACTCATTCATAAGTTTATTTACATTAAAATATTTATTACTGAATAACTGCGTCTTATTACCACACACAATTATTACTTTGAGAGGTTTGGTGAGATTTTTTTCATTAGTCTTTTGCTCTTTAAATCTAGGAGGATGGAAAGAACAGGAGTAGTCACGCGGATTGAGACGTACGGGAACTGAGTGAAGCCAGAGGTGGAGGGGAACCGGGGGAAGGCTGTTATCAATATCTACCCCTAGTTAACATGGGGTTCTATGGGAGAATTTACGATTTTTCGTTTTAAATGAAAAAAATGTTATCACATAATGAAAAACGAACACACATATGTATATTTCTAATGTGCTCAGTAGATATATATGTATTATTTAAAATACAATTACAAATAAACACCCAAAACTAGGCGATATTAACATTGGTTCCTCTGGAAATCTTAAAATTATTTAATTATAACTTGGATTTTTTTAAAAAATCTTTTATTAAATCTTAAAAATCTGCTGTTCGTCATTAAAAATTATTATTTTTGATCGAACAGATTGTTTAACGAATATATAACAGAACTTTTATTTAAGTTGCATATGAAATGCTAAATAAAGTAATCTTATTCTTATATTTTATTCGTATAACTTGCGTATATTCTTTTTATTGAACAATTTTAATTAATGATAATCAAATCAGTTTTAAGCATTTATTGGTTACTTTTTTGGTGTCTACTTGTTATTTTAAAAAAGCTAATATATTAAGTATTTTTTTTTACTAATTTGAAATAATTACTGCGATACTTATGCTACTAAATCAACTTGTAGCTATTTTTATGAATAAAATAAAAAAAATCAACTAATAATATTTTTAATCAAAAATACATTAAATGGAATTTTTACAATTAAATGTTGCTTAAATCGAGTTAATTAGCAGGTTTTTATGTTATGTTTGTCACTATTTTTATGAATAAAATAGAAAATCCACTAATAAAGATTTCTTTCTTTTTTAAATAATATTCTATGATACAATGTTTACAATTGAAGTTATATTCAAAAAATATTCATTCGATTTTAAATCTATACTGGATCTATAATAGTTTAAATTATTTACTTAATTCCAAGAGGGGATTCTTATTAGGGACTTTTACAATATAAAAAATTTAACGGAATGTATATAATTGAAGTACTCAAAATCGATTCAATGAATAGATTTTACATGTATACACTAATTAACAGGAACATAAATAAATTATTGTTTTGTATATACCTTATATTTTTATTAGCTATGTTACAAGTATTAGTGGTTTGGTAGCATAAGTATCACAGTAATTAATTGTAAATTGGTAAAAAAAAATACTTAATATATTAACTTCATTAAAACTAACACGTATACATCAAAAATAGTAATCAGATCAGTTTTAAGCATTTACTGGCTATCATTAATTAAAATTGTTTAATAAAAAGAATATACGCAAGTAATACGAATAAAATATAATAATAAGATTACTTTATTTCGCATTTCATATGCAACTTAAATAAAAGTTCCAATATATATTCGTTAAAAAAATCTCTTTTATCAAAAATATCAAACATTTAATGATGATCAGTAGATTTTTAAAATTTAATAAAAGATTTTTAAAAAAATCAAGTTATAACAAAATAATTATAAGATTTTCAGAAGAACCAATATTAATATCGCCTAGTTTTGGGTGTTTATTTGTTATTGTATTTTAAATAATACATGTATATCTACTGAGCTTATTAGAAATATACATATGTGTATTCGTTTTCCATAATGTGATCACATTTTTTTCATTTAAAATGAAAAATCGTAAATTCTCTCATAGAACACCATGTAAAAGTGGGGTAGATAAAGGTCCCTTTCTCCCAAGAGGGAGGGGAAAGCTTTTTCGCTTCACGCCGAAGGCCACATGACTACTTGTTCTTTCCATCCTCCTAGCTTTAAATGGCATTTAAAATAATTTCATGTAGTTATTATGTGACGGTGACAGTTTCAATGAAGTATTTTTATATGCAATGTTTAATTCTAAGTTTGACCGATATTGCATCTGCATTCTTGGTCCTACAAATTAATTTAGTAAACAATAAGTAATAATTATTATTTAATTTGTTGCTGTGTTAGGCGCCTTTATTTAGAGGCATAGTGAATTTTGTGTCGAAGCAGTTCGAAGTAACAGTTTCATTTACAAACCTACTTGTTTTAAGTTTAAAAGAATCATTGTTTCAAAGTTGTACGTGTACGTGGAGTAGTTCCAAACCCCGACTTCAGTAATTTAAAATTTTTATGTGAATATTTTGGTTTTGCAAAGCATTATTATAATCGACTCACAGGTTTTCAAAATATTTTCATAAATGTGGAAAATATATTTTAATTTTTCATATTTTCCATTACTTTGATCCATTGTTTTAACTCGAACAACTTAAAAAATCTTTTAGTTCCTTACATTTCCTCAATTTTTAAAATAATGAATCTTCAATAAAATGATGACTCATACTTCACAGTCAATATTTGTCAATCAATCCATTCGACAAGAGGAAATATTGAGCGATTATTAAATCGAATTCTGCCATCGTTTTATTTTATGGTCTAAATGGTAAAATGGTTAATATGGTAAAAATGTTTTTCCTGTATGTAGCTCGTTACTTACAAGGAAAAACTTTTTAAAACCAAAAGTCTCTAAACTTTTTACTTTTTTTCGAATTTTTTAAATTTTTACAGTTTGCCAATACCTCTTAAAATTATACTTTCACTTTATTACCAATACTAAAACCACCTTCTCGCCTGCCAGGAATTGAACGCCTAGAATGGAACGGCGTCCCCAAACCCAGGCCAGCCCCAGTCGCCATTGAATCTCAGCCCTCGTTCCCAAGGTGCTGCCATGCCGGGGCGCACCCAGTGGATACGAGGGACACCTCAGTGCAGACTTCTCCAGAGGATGCAGACAATCTTCCCCAGGAAGATGAGAACCAGGATACCGCGGAGTCGGATGAGGGGACCGCTGTCGCCGAAGGCTTCGCTTACGACAGTGAAGTCGTGTCAGTCGTGAGGAAGAGCTACGTTCCCACCACAGAAAGCATCGCTACGCAGACGTCTGTTGGGATGTGTAAGTGTTTAGTTTAAAGGTTTTTAAAAAATATGAACTGAATAATATTATCAAGGAAATCCATAACCAACCCAATTTAAGACCACAGAGAATCTTCGTGACGTCACGCTATCCTTCCGGTTCGGATTGTCGGCTTTTCCGAATAAAAAATGCGAAACTTATTCGACCGTCACCTATACATTTCGGGTTCCAAATAGGTTTCGTTCCTCTCTTTTAGAACAGCAAGCAACCCTACCCGGGCGGATAGTGTGACGTCATAGCGAGCATCTCCGAGTCAAACGTTGGGTAAAGCACGCTTGGGGAAGTCGCACGTTGGTTCAAATTCACAAGAACCGTCGCTAATCGCCCTCATGCGTATTTGGCGTGAGAAACTATAACTTCAACTGAACCGACGAAGTCCATTTTGGAAATGTATTTCTTTCTTCAATTAGAGAAATCGATCATATTAATTATAAAATATGAAATCGTTTAGACGTTTGCATTAAGACTGGTGTTAAGAAAGAACAATGTCTTACATCATGCTTCATATGACTGATTAATTGGAGCATTCAATTTTTCAGAATAAAAGTTCAAATTTCTGTACGTTACTTAGTTGAAAATTTGACAAATTTCATAAAAGTAGTGTAGGTTGTTATGCAGATACTCATCCAATAAAAATTATATCTATATGTATATCCCCTAAACATGTATACTGCTGGACTCTTTACGTTACTGCGTGCTATAATCTTCAGTAGCAAACTATCATATTCCTAACTTATCGTACAAGTGCCAATTTCAAAGAGATTCAACAGAGCTAACAGTTCTTTATGATGAGGTCAACACTGATCCATTCCATTCTCCTCTCCAAGTTTCCACCATCATTTGTTAGGCACGAGTTACGATAGTTCCAAAAGGGAAAACCCGGCACCCGAATCTTCGCCTCAATTGCCTGTCTGCTCTCTAACTATTATTCCCTTTCTTGCAGACATCTATTTTTCATCTCGCTTTTCGATTCCTTATCTCACATGCCTAGAAATAACTATAACTTCTTGAGCTCATTGACTGCAGACACATTGGCCGCAGTCAATGTTTCCGATTGTTGCCTCGGATTTAATCCCTTTGTTCGAAACTTAAGGTTTCTCAAATCGTTAGGTAATAAAGTTCGTGATGCGGAAATAAAGGCTGAACGAATGCTGGATATGAATCAGCCATGGCGATTCTCAAAGATATTGCAATGTTATCGATATTCTTTTTACTTGGACTTAGCTATTAAAAGTTAGAATAAATATCTAAATTCCAAAAATGAATTGATTGAGTCAATGTTAAAATACATTTCAATTAAATTCATGTCATACATAGTCTGCGCACGAAAGTAATTTAATTGACAGCTACAAAATTGCTGTTCTTAAATATGACGCCCGTCGCCAATAGCCCTCGTCTAGCTCTAGTGCGATGATAATTCAAACCCAACCTAACAGGTACAAAATTTATGTGCTTGTAATGGCAGACTTACTATCAAACATTTTTTGCAGTCTCTCAATGCATACAACATTAAAATGAGTAATTGATTCACGACATACTTTATACACATTCTTTTGTTCAATTTCTTCTTATAATCTATACTTAAACTATCTTAATTTTCCGTTGCGTTTGTTTAATGTAAAATTTTTAACATATTGTAAGATTAACGAAATCGGCTAGGCAAAACTACCCTGTAATTTTACTCGGCCCAGGATTTTTTTTAACAGGGCATGGAATAAAAGAACAGTCATTCAATTTTCAAATCCCTTCCGCAAAAAATGCTTCCTCACAAGAACTTTTGCACACAAGTTGTTCCATAATTACAAAGCCACCATACTTAAGAAAACTAGCACTGTCTATTATTCGAGGTGGTAAAACATACGTTGCTCGAGTTTTCAAATTTGTCTGTGTTTACTCAATTTTGGTGGTTCCACTCCTGTAATTTTTACTTACTTTTAGTGCCCTTTTCATAAGATGAGACCTCACATTAAGAATTTTTAGTATTCTGTTTTTAGTTTTTCCGGCATATTTTTCAAGCTGGAACTAAAGAGCATGCCATTTTCTAAGAAACAGAAAAAGCCACCAATTATAATCGTTTATGAATCTTCGCTTTTGTGCCCAACTTTTAAAAGTTGAAAGCTAAAATTATCCCCCTGTGTTCTTAAGACCAGGAAGTACTTCCGAAAATTGAAATATTTTCAATTACTGCACTTTTTACATTTTAAAAATTCAATACAATTTACAATAACGATTACTATTTGTTACTTTTACATAAGCTTGCCCGATTATTTTTTTTATCGAAAAACATTTAATTGTGCTCAAAGTTGATATTTTCTGTATTAAGCAAAAATTTTACTGCATTCAACCATAATATAAATGGAAAACGAAAGTAAAGGTTTGCTGATTTGATGATTTTTGAAAGTTTGCTGATTTCAGTATCGTTGAAGATTGCTCACTTTAGAAATGCCATAAAATTAGACTCCGTTTGCCAATTGCCCTCGTGTAGCTCTTGTGCGACCATAATTCAAACAAACTAAACTTGAACTGCCGTAAATTTCCTAGCCTTGGCTTTTTTTTTATGAACAACCGGGAATGACCAGAAAATTTTTAATGTTACCGGTTTAGGATAGGTAGGTTAACAGAGAGTTCCTGAAAAAAGGGACTGATAATCGAGGTTCTACTGTATTTAGAATAATAATGAAATATTGGGTCATATGGGTTAATGAAGCGAAAAGTAGTCAAAAAAAATTAATATATTTTTTTATTCGTACACAATTTTTTTTTCATAACAGAATTAAAAATTATTGTGAAAATTCAATGTTTAATATAGGCTCAAAAACTTAATGACCTTTTCATACTTCAAATAACTTACCTTTTCACCTACTTTAGCAAAATATCTGCCGTTTGTTAACACTAAAAATATTTTTTTGCAGGAAAAACTATGTTTAAAAACAAAGGATATTTTATCGTAACTATTTTGTCGTTACGTCGTCGCATTCATACCTCTAGATATTTATTTTCCTTCTGGTCGTGTTACGATCGTGTGACTAATATAAATCGGCTTAAAAATATTAGGAAAATTTAGTGCTCTTTATTAATAACATTTACAGATCCAAACTAGTAAAATAAGTTATCGCCATTTTATCATTACATTTAAGTATATTTGAAAAGTTACCAGCAAAAGCAATTAGGGTTCAATTATAATGGCTTGTAATTGGATTTTTCTGCGATGTGCATCTGAAACAAATAAATAAATAATCAGGATTCAGTCATAAAGAAATTAGTTTCTCTTATAAATGTGTACGTATGATGGAAAATAAGGTAATTACAAATATAACGATTAAAATGTATCGTAAGAAATCAGTTTATCACTAGTTTTAACTATTTATCCCCGAATAATCATTTCCTTGGCGTACTTAACATCTGATAATTGTCGCCAAAATTTTTAACAAGGGACCCTAACAAAGTAAATTTTTAAACAATTTATTTTCTAACTACCAACAACGCTAGTGAGTTAATATCGACTTCATATTTCAATAGTTTATATTTAGCCCCAAATTCCTCATTCACGGGACTTCCTTTCAATTTTTTTGTACATATCAATTTAATGTCTCAGAAGGGTAGTCACCGTTCCGCGACGATTTTATGTACGAAAGGCTTCCCTCTTTTATGGCTGCTCTCTGGGAGTTCAAGAGCAAATTTCGCCGAAATCGTATATCCGGCCACAACAGCCACAGGCTACACACGGAAATGTTTATTTATTATTTTTCCACGTGTGTAAGAGGAGGAGGTCGATTAGAGGAAGCTTAGATTCTGTGTTTCATACGAAAGACTGTTTTTCTGTGTTGTTGTGGTTTTAGTTTGGAAAAATTCATAAAAAATAAAAGTCTGAATTTTTGTATAGTTCTGCAAATGTATTATTTGTATTTTTGATTGTCTAGTGTGGTTGTCATAAGTCAAATAAATATAATAAGTAAATAAGCTTTTATAAGTCACACTAAAACAAGAAAACTCCGTTTTTGAAAAGAAAAAAATCAAAGTAGGAAAGGTTAAATCAAGACTTTTTGATTTGAAAACGAATACCTTTTTATTTTTCTGTTAAAGTTAGGACAAATATCCAATGACTAATAGGTTTTATCGTATTTATTATGTAGTTGTCATTAATCAAAATTTCAAAAAACTTCAATATTTCAACCCTTCTAATCCCACAAATGCCGCCCCAGCACTCGTAATCCCATGAAAATCAGACTGTTGCAGTGTTGTTGAATACAAACACATTGGCAACAAAAGTTAAATATTTCTATTATATTTACTTTTTATGTAAAATAGAAAGTTAATGGAATTACAAATTTTGATTTTTTTTATAATTAATGTTTGATGTCCGAACTTTTAATAAAATCCAATAAGTAGTAATACACACCAAAAAATTTCTTAAATCAATTATTATCATAACGTACTTTTCAAGTACCAATGAACACAAAGTAATTATCAACTAAAAAAAAATGAAAAGCAAAAAAATTCAATTTATTCTACCAAGACTTTAACTGTTGCAGTGTAAGGGTTCAAAATCTAATTTTTAGTCTAAATAAACTACAAAGCAATTAGAAAACCATAATAAATTGTTATTAAAAATACAATAAAATTCTCTTTAACATAAAAACTTACTTGGAGCCAAGAACAATCATTTCCTTGTACACCCTACGAAACAAATGACCAAAATCATTTGTTCCGTCTTTCTTATCCTTATCACCGTCCTTGAGGCATAAGATGAAGTAATAAAAATATAAAAAAAGATTTCTTATGAGTCATGCACCTGAAGAGACCAGAGGAAGACCACCTAATAGGAATAGGGAAGATCATTTGAGGATCTTTTCTCTGCGACATCATTAGGACAGAGACGCACGTTGTTAAAGGAATACGCAATTGCTTACTTCTTTGCGTAGTTGCGGGGTACTTTAATGTCTTCATGTATTTAACAAATCATATTGTATGCAAAGATTTCGTAAGACTTGTTTTGAAACTTAGCATGGCAGCAAAGAATGACTGATATTTAAATTACAGATCAGAGTACATATCAATATTCGATGATATCGTTCAAGAATTGCACGAAACATAACATATACACTCTTAAAACAAACGAGCGATTTTAACTCAGTCTGAGTTAATATTCACTTCTTTCCAGTGTCGAAAATGCACTTCTCCTACAGGAGTGGATTTCACTCCTTTGTTTTAAGAGTGTATAAATTTTGCTTTCATAATAATTTATTTCAAAATGTCAATTTTTAATAATTTTCCCTGTGGAGTCCAAACATTTATTTTTTTTCCATAACGTGTTTTTTTCCTCTTGCATTAGGAGTGAATATATTTTATAGGGTAATGATAGTATGAAAAAATTCATTCATCTTCAAAGTTAACACTTTTTCAAACATCGTCTTAGTTATAAGCATCATGTACACGCTATCATCTAGAGATTTCTTGGCCTTAACACATAATTGATGACCTTTAACAGAATAGTTAGTTAAAAAGTTAAGTTATTTGATTAATTAGCTTCTTACTTTATCTAAAAAAAACAGGGAAGACGAGCAAATTCATAAGTTTATTAACCTTCTTGCGTATAAAACAATTTTACACTGGTATTATTTTTAAGTACAAGAAGGTTATTCAATTAGCTTATTTGTGAAAGGGGACTCTTTAAATATCAATGAATAATATTTGATTGTTAAAGAGTGAAGTAAATCAAAACATTAAATTAATATTTATTATGTTACTGTAATTGTATATCGCTAAAAGCAAATACCTTTTGAAGAAACCGTGACAATTATTGCTTCGATATAATATTGTAATCGTATAAAAGATAACATTATATTTTATATTCTAAGACATTTAGCATTTTCAAAGATTTATTTTGAAAATTTGGCAATATTTTTTCGTTCATAAATATTTTTAAAGTTCTTCTAAACATAAAAATTACCATTACTTTAAATAACTTAACGAGAACTCGTAACTGTAAATCTCAATAATCAGTAAATGTCTTTAAATTTGATGGTGAATATGACTTATCCAATTGTTTAATGTTGTTTTAAACTCAATTGCCAAGTGTAGTACAAGCATGATGTATTAATATATTTTTTGTTAAATAGTTAAAATCAACTTTCACAAAGTGCATTTGTTAAGTTACTAATAGCTTTTTAAAATGTAATTACATAAATTTCCTAAATAAAATGGTTTTTTTAATGTATATTAATTATCAAGACTACTTTAAATGGATTACGAAGCAAATCGTCTTACTAAATAGTCACGAGTCAATTATCAGTTTACAAAACATTGAAAAATCTCGTAATTCAAATTAGATTTCCTGTTGTTGTTGTTGTTTCTCATCCCCACTGGTCTAGCGGAGCTAGACCAGGTCCATGAGTCCATTCACCCTCAGGAAATCGAAAAACAAGACCGGGTCGCGCAGAAAATCCTCCTTTGCAAAATTCACGCAGCTAAGGAGGTGGGCCGGGCTGGCTGCACTGGAGAGACATTTGTTGCAGGTGGGGTAGACCTTTTGTTGCTGTTCGTACTTCATGCACTTTAGGTGACCACTGATGAATCTAGCGTATGCGGTCTGATCACCTCTATCACCCCTGAAGGTCAAAGCACGACCCGGCTTATCCACAGAGTACCAGGTGTGTACTGGGGGAGTAGTCCAGTTAAGCAGGACACCTTTCTTTCTAATGGAGTGAATTTCTGAGGATGTGAGTGCCAAATTATCCGGCAGGGGCTCATTTGTGCCAAGTTTTGCCAGCGAGTCAGCGATCTCATTTCCGTAAAGACCAACGTGAGACGGAATCCACTGCAAATAAATATCTCGCTTCACGGAAAGTTTACTGAGCAGTTGCAAGATTGCTGTTCCAGCTCTATCGCCCACTTTGGGCCATGCACTCAAATATTGGATAGAGCTTCTACTATCCGTTAGGATCCAGATGGGGTCCAACCGCGAGTCCCCTTCAATTGCCTTCAGTCCTGCCTCAATAGCAAGAAGCTCCGATCGGAAAACAGAACAAGAATCCGGGTTTCTCATTTTTATGTTGGTATCGCCTCCAGGTCTCTTGATGTAGACTCCACTTCCAGTACGACTCTGATCGTCCCTGCTACCATCTGTATAAACACGAAGGCCCTCCTCTGGGATGTTGTTTATAATTTCGAGAGACAGTTGCTGAATTTTTAGATTTCCTAATGGAAATTGTTTATCTTTCTCTTATCTTTATAACGACTCCGGTAATGGAATAACCACTCAAGTTACTCCCTTTCTTTGAAACAGACATAGAGAATCAAGCTCTCTATGCTTCATAATTTAAGGTGATCCCCGGTTAGGCTGCAATCCATTCTATGGACATCACGACTTTGGTTAAAAGTTTGTCTGAGTTCATGGTCAAGTCGGTATTCAAAAGCATCATCTATTAAATCTGTGTTTTTACCATATAATGCACTTTGTTGGACTAATAGGGGTATAATATATGAGAAGTTATACAAGTAATTTTTGAGATGTGCCATGTTATATGAGGGTATTAGAAGTAGGTTAGTTCAATTAAAACTCCAGTCATCCGAAGTTTGGTTTTACGAAATCCTATTTTCCGATCATAATATGCGATATTGGAAAAGTAATGCTTCTGTCTAAAATTATACTAGAGCATCCCCCCCTACATACCTAAGCATGCAGAACATTATTGGGATTACGAGTTACCGTTTAAGTTAAAAGTTACATTACTGGCTGTCGTAGCTTTTGGCAGGTGCGCCTACTTTTATCCTAATAATATTTGATTTTCCGAATATTTTTCGGTTTCTTTTCTTTCGGATGATTGGAAGTACATTTGTGTGTATTTTCGATGTCTGATTAAAGATATATATAACACAATTCGTTTTCAGTCGCATTCTATTCCTACCACCAGCAATGTTCAAATAATGTTTTTTTCCTCGTATGAAGATTGCATGTCATACTTAGAGCCTGTAATTTTAAAATTAATCATTGGGCAGCGAAAAAAATTGTGTGCATTATAAATGTTAAATTAAATGCTTATTCAGTCCGTTTTAACAATGCGTATGATTTACAAACTGTAAAAAAGTACTTTATTATATCGGCCCAAATCTTAATTTAATTAAGTTTTCGAAAAAATCGAGCGACTTTTAGGTATAACTTTTTTTAGCTTAAAGGTATTAAAAGGTAATTTATATCAAAGCATTGAAAGTTATTTAAATGCATTGAAACTACCTTATAGTGCAAATAATTATATTTAAATGTAGGGATTTATTGATAGGTAATTAAAATTCTTGCATGTTTCATATCCCTTAGTTTTTAAACTTAAAGCATATTAAAGGGTTGTTTAATAGCGAGAGGACTACAACGACAATTTGTTTTTCAGCTCCTGCAAAAGTCCCGGTTGTGGACAAGCCACCGGAAGAGATGTTTGCACTTCCACCCCTGGCCACCCGTGAAGAGGATCCGGACGATGGGTACTGCGAACATGTCCTAACCCATCCGGCCACTATAAGTCAAGTGGACCCGGATCTCATGCATTCCGGAGTAGCCATGCTGCCAGGTAGGTTGTCCTAATCACAATGTATGAAACTGAAGAGTACACGGGAAGAACCGATTGATTTATTAGGCGGACGCCCGCAATTGTCTGCTTGGCGAACATTGGCGGCGAAAAACCGGTTTCTCTCCTTCTTCGCTTGGTCCAATCGTCGGGATCGTCAATCGCCTGAATCTTGGTAGCTAAGAACCACAGAGATAAGTAGTTAAAGTATTAGAGTGGAAGATCACGTGACCTACAGCACTGGCTTCATCGGGGCTCTTTGAGCTTCTTGCGCATCCCGTCGTTAGCATTGCAGGTCACGTGATCTGCCATTCTATTACTTTAACTATGATCTTTGTGGTAGGAACTGGTTTCCTTACACAAGTTTAGGAGATCCCTCACTATCATGGCCAATGTCGTCTGCTAAGGAAACTTCTCGACAAAATCAATTGGTTCTTCCCGTGTGCTCTTCAACTGTAATAAATTGCAATAGTCGCTTGAAAGAGATGTTATGTATTTGAAATCAGATGTGATGTATGAGGTGATCTTATAGTGAAGATTTCTATCATGTTGCCAAGTAACTAAAACGGTTGAATTTTGCTAACATTCCTATTTAATTTTGGTTTGAAATATATAGAAACATTCGGGTTTTTTTCGCTAAAATTTACAAAGAATTAGATCCAAACTGTACATAAAAAAAAAAACTTTTGGAATTGAAGCCATCGAATATCTAATTAAATCTCATGCAACCGAAAAGACCATAATTTTCTGAAACAACTCAAATAAAAGTTAACTTTACAATCTAATGTCAATTATATTTTGTAAATTTTATGTGTTTTTATTTTTTTATTGAAACACTATAGATTCACTTTTCTTAAATAAGTTGCGTGTCTATAGCCTTTTGAACGGCCTATAAATGGGCAAAATTGTATAGTTGTTTTAACTGCATAAATATTTTGAAAATTCCTTTCTTAATGTAATACATATTTGTTTAGAAAATCAGAATCGCGTTAATTTTTGCAGATATTACTTTCCAATCGAAAAGTAAAATACAATTAAAATTAATTCTTTATAAAATTTTTAACTTTATATTTATTGTAAGTAGAACTGTTGCATAAATTACTAAAAAAAAAAAACGGTTTTTCTTTTGGTTCTTCATTCGTGGTACAAGCGTGTTACTCATGAGTACTGATCTCTGGCGTGAATCAGGGTTGCCGTGAAAGAAAAACAAAGCTAGTAACCAGTTTCTTTATACCAGTTTAGGCGATTTCTCGCTATCATTGCCAAAGAGGCCGATTGTGGAAAGCCTTCTACTAAATCAAGTGGTTTTTCCCTTGTACTCTTCACATATGGTAATCATAATATAAGGAAGATTTAAAAGGAATTATATTAAACATAATATGAAACCAATGTCGATAGAAAACATCTTGCATGTGTTTCTGAAAACATTTTAAAAAATTGCAAATTCGTTGAAAATAACCTTTAACTCTGTTTTTTAGCATATTTTCACATAACTACTTCCTTTATATAATAGCAGCGTTTTGAAAGATAACGATGCTATATAAAAAAAACATGAGTAGGGTACGTCTTATACTTTTACTCTTCAACCGATTCTTAGAAATGTCTATGTTTTATGTTTCTAAAACCAACCATGCATTTTATGGACTACTCTTTTACGGTAAGTAGTATTCTGCCTGTGAGTATGGGCTTGAACGTGTCTCATACAAAACTTTAGAATATTTTGTTTTTTCGGGTGTTTTTGGAAAGCGAAAGTAGTAAATTGTAATTTTATACCATTATCTTACTCTCATGAAATTCTGAAAAATGGAAAGAAGAAAAAACATACCAACAAGGGAAAGAGCGTGGCAATCGTTGAGTTTCGTTCCTAGAAGTAAATTCAATGTCCAGGGACCTTTTGACCGTTTAAACGTGTAGCTATTTTTTATTTATAGAGATATTAATATAAAGTCATTGTTTAATTTTTTTTATCAAAGTGCAAGTTATAAGATGGATTTTTTTAATATTATGCATGGTGGTACAAAGACAGTTCTGAAAGTAGTCCAGCTACTCACAGTACAATACACTCAACAAAGGCTTTAAATTGATTTGTTTGAAATATATAAATGAAAGATCTTATAGTAAGCTTGTGAAACGTACGTTAATGGACGAAAAGTAAAGTTTTAACAACAAATATTTTTTAATCACAGACGCAAAAAATTTCCAAACCAAATCATTCTTAATAATTGTCAATAATAATTTTTGACCTATATGATACCATGGTTGTATGAAGTGAGATGCGACTGTACCATGAATTGAAGAAATCATTCTTGTGCAACGCATACTAGTCCAGGCAACGAAGGCTAAAAAAAGGGTCTAGAGGGAAAGTTTTGGAACACAATTTTTGACTTCATAACTTTGTTTAGACTAGTTAGGAGGTAAACATATCAAAAGTCCCCGGCCCTAGCCCCTGTGCTAAAGGGGGGGAAGGGGGTTGAATATCCCATTTTTCGGTTTTTCGCTTATATCTCGAAAACTATGCGTTCTAGCTACATGATTGTAATACACAAAATGAAAGCTGATTAAATTTGCTACAAGCTGCACCCCTCAAGTGTTTCAATATCTTGTATAGTTTTCAAAATATCCGCTCTTGAAAGTCAGTAATTTTGGAGAAAACACTTCTCCCCCCACATTTTTCCTCTTTTTTGACCTCATAACTCTTCAATAATGCATCGAAACACTAAATTTTGGCCCTAGATTGGTAGAGAATTTAATTCTTTTCAATAATATATCTTATTTTACAATTTTATCTATTTTCCTTCAAGTTTTAAAGCGGTTTCAGTGTTGAGTGAAGAGGGTACTGGCAGTCCCATAAAGCTAATGCATAAGTTTTAAAATCGCAACTTTTGGAAAAAAAATTATTTCCCATGTTATTCCATTTTTACAAGGTATTAGAATCATCATAACATCAATTTAAGACAAAATTGAAAAGAAAATAACATCCGGTAATTTAATTATTAATTAATAAAGTTTTAAAATAGTGGCGCCATCTGCTGTATATGTTTGACATTTTAAAACTTCAAAAATATATAATTAAATAACTAGATAATATTTTCGTTTCAAATTTGTTTCATTTCGATGTTATGTTGATTCCCTTACCTGGGCAAAAAGGGCTAACATGGCAAAGTAATACATCTGTGGAAGTTGTTATTCCAAAAGTAATGCATTAGCTCTATCGGACTGACAACCCCTCTTATGTACACTTATTCTATACTGAACGTCTAAATAACACTGATACTCATTTTGTAGGCACGTTGTTACTTTAATATTTTATCTATTTTATTTCATTCGTCAAACCCCAGTGGGAAAACTGTCAGATGCTATTCCTGTTCTTCATCTTCGAAGTCAATTTGAGGGACCCCATTGATGCTGTTCCAATGGTAAGTTTAACATGCTCTAGGACCTTAGAGGCTTGCTATTTTTGCTCCTACACTTGAGCTGGCGCCAGTCTTTCTTGCATCATCCGAACATAATTTTCAGAACATCGTCAGGTGCTGCTGCTAACTCACTGTGCACTGGGACCAGCAGAAGCGCTATCGACTCAAGAAGTCGCAGTCGGTTATGACATCATTTTCACTGAAGACACCAAGATAAACGTCAAACAAGATGATTTTCTGTCGAACAATTTAAATAAAATAGTCTCATCAACATACTTAAGGTGTAGCTTGAGGACAATTGGATGTAGGACCCTTCGAGCAGAAAGTGATGTGGACGTTCTGATAGTGGATATGGCATACGGCTGTGATAATGTCGGAAACAACACAGATACTTTTTTTGCTGGCACGTTGTTATACTTTAATATTTTGTGTCGACCTCACAGTCCTCTTGATGGCTACAGCTGATGTGCATAAGGACATCGGTTTCATAAAGCCAGGACGTGTTAAGACAAAGGATTTTTTTATTCTCATCCCAAGAGTTACATCAACTGGGTTTAGGACGTGCTATTTTTGCAAACACAATAGCTGGATGCGACACTACATCTTTCACACTTCGAAAAAGCGGGATCGCATTTGCGAAGTTGTGTATGAAGTCGTCAGAGGTTTAGAAAGCAGCAGCGGTCTTTTCATACCCTTCCTTAACCACCTATCAGGTACAAAAGGCAGGAATACCTGCATCTTGAGGTGTTATGGGGCTCCAATGAAAGAGGCCTTCCCCAATGCCACATGTATAATTCACTCTTGAAATCCGGAGCCGCCATCAAGCCTGATATATCGTCTTCTTCCCACCGAGGAAGCAGTAAAACAGTATTTCCTCTGAATATTACACCAAGATGAGCTGTGGCTGGGAAATGACCTGCCTCCTCTTGTGTATGATTGGAAGATTGAGAATAACGGCCTGATGGTCAAAGTGCACAGTGAGTTAACAGCAGCACCTGACGATATTATGAAAATAATTTTCTGCAGATACATGAAAGTCTGTGCCAGCTCAAACTGTAGCTGTAAAAAATCAAGTATCAAATGTTCGTCAGAATGCCAAAATTCCCAGGGGACTAGCCTCAAAAGGGTCTCTCAAGTTGACTCCGAAGATGAAGAAGAACAGGGGGATCATTTGACCGTTTTCAAACTGGGGTTCGAGGAATGAAATGAAATAGATAAAATATTAAAATAACAACGTGCCTACATAATGAGCATCAGTGTTATGTAGACGTTCAGTATAGAATAAGTGTACATAAGAAGGGTTTTCAGTCCCCTAGAGCTAATGCATTAGTTTTGGAATAACAACTTCCACAGATGTATTGATTTGCCATGTTAGCCTTTTTTGCCCAGGTACGGGAATCAACATAACATCGAAATGAAACAAACTTGAAACGAAAATAACATCTAGTTATTTAATAATATATTTTTGAAATTTTAAAATGTCAAACATTTACAGCAGGTGGCGCCACTATTTAAAACTTTATTAATTAATAATTAAATAACCAGATGTTATTTTCTTTTCAATTTTGTGTTAAATTGATGTTATGATGATTCTAATACCTTTTGAAAATGGAATAACATGGCAAATCAATTCTTTTCCAAAAGTTGAGATTTCAAAACTTATGCATTAGCTCTATGGGACTGCCAGTACCCTCTTCACTCAACACTGAAACCGCTTTAAAATTTGAAGGAAAATAGATAAAATAGTAAAATAAAATATATTTTGAAAAGAATTGAATTCTCTACCACTCTAGGGCCAAAATTTAGTGTTTCGGTGCATTATCGAAGAGTTAACCGGTCAAAAAAGAGGAAAAATGTGGGGGAGAAGTGTTTTCTCCAAAATTACTGACTTTCGAGCGGATATCTCGAAAACTATGCAAGATATTAAAGCACTTGAGGGGTGCAGCTTGTAGCAAATTTAATCAGCTTTCATTTTGTGTATTACAATTATATAGCTAGAACGCATAGTTTTCGAGATATAAGCGAAAAACCACAAAATAGGACATTCAACCCCCCCCCCTCCCCCCTTCAGCACAGGGGCTAGGGGCGGGGACTTTTGATACGTTTACCTCCTAACTAGTCTAAACAAAGTTATGAAGTCAAAAATTGTGTTCCAAAACTTTCCCTCTAGAACTCTTCGTTGCCTGGACTATACCTTTAACATCACATTCAATTTTGAAATAATAGACTACTTATCACATAAAAAACATTTACAGGCAGAATAACATTACTTTTATTTTTAAAAAAAGACTCTAATTTCACATTAACTTTTAGTTATGCTCATGCTTCATCTTCAGACACAAATTATCACTAAACTCTCATACAATAAATTCCGATAACAATTATATGAAACATAAAAATGAAGAATAGCCTTATATCCCAAGATTGAAAAGTGCCCATCGTGAATTAATATAAACTGCTGCCCCAGTTCCATTAATTACCGTTTAAATTTTACACTTTCCGTTTGCGTAGAAGCGTAAGTGTTCAGAACATCCGACCCCTTAATTATAGTGTAGAGGGGTATTATCGGGGAGGATTAGACAGTTAACGATGCGTCTGTTGATACCCTTAAGGGGCAGATGAAGAAAATTCTTCAAAATAATTCACAATCGTAATGTCACTGTATCCGCTTGTGAGATTTCCCTTTCATATCGTCACGTCTGACCCGAATTCTTGTTGAAATTAGAACAAATTGATAGCTCATATCGAATTCTGCTGCTACAGGTCTTTTAAAATGCATGAGTTTTTTCAGAATGTTTTAAAACTAAACCCGATTTGTATTACACAAAAAATATGCGTAATACTCCGGAAAAAATAATTTGACAGATTTTTCTTTTACAAAGCAATAATAAAATATTTCTGTATTGTTGGTTACGTTAAATAAAAAAGCGAATATAATAATCGTTGTTGGCATTTACAATCTACACTTAACCACCAGACCAAGGATGTAGTTTGTATATTTCAAATCAAAACATAAGTAATATGTTCGAAAAGGTGCAATCTGTGTGTATCATTAAATTTTTTTGTCTGTGGTGTTCTATTAACAAATTTTAGGTGTAATTATGGAGTAAATTTCAGTTGTTTTAGAAAACAGAAAAATTTCTATAAAAAATAACAGAAACATTATGTTTTCTTAGTTTAGATTTAAACAGTATGTGCTTAAGTTCATTAGGATGTGGGATTGAATTCACCTAGCAAAAAAGCGATTGAAGTAGTGATGATTTTCAGTTGATGTATTTAAACTTTAGCACATGTATTCACATAACGCAATTTTCACGATTATCTTAAAATTTTCACTCTCAAGGGACATTTGTAACTGGGAGCAGATATTATTCCAGGGTTATATTTCCAAACAGGTCAAGTAGGCTGCAAGCCTAGAGTGGAAGCTTGTAATGATATAGCTACTATGTAACAATTGACCCAAAAGTTAAAATTATTCCAATTTATTATGTTAAATTTTTAAAATAGTAGTGTTACGTGTAGTAAGAATATGTAAACAATGAAAAGGGTGGGAGAGGAGGTAAATGAACGTTAACCTATTAGCTGCATACCCTTAAACCTGGCTGTGGAATACCTAAAATACGGAATTTAGATTGGCATCGGACATAAAAAGAATACTTTTTATGAATTCCAAGACAAAAATTTGCAGCTTAATTTAGATATTTTATTTATTCTCAAAACAATCCTAGATATCAACTGCATTTTTTAGTTTTAGTTATTAAAGTTTTGATGCATCCCTCTATCTCTGAAGTAAGAACATGTTACTTTTCATAAAATATTTTAAAGAGGAATAGTCAATATTGACACTTGGGTGTGGTGTGACCTTCCTTTCCTACTGTAGTATTATTTGCTAAAGAGGCTGCATAAATCCTAAAGGTCACTTCTAATATTGGTTTAAGGTAACTGTTGCTGCGAACTGTGTTCTCTCATAGTTATACTTAGTATAAATACATGTACCTTTGCACCAAAAAGTATTTATGCCATATTTTAAGACACTGGACATCGTCTTTGATTTGAACTTGTGATAGATTTAAATCTTTATAAGTTTTCATAATGTAAATTATTGTTTTAGAGATATTAAATTTAATGTTTTAGGTTCGTTATTAAAAATGTAAAAATAATTAAAATTTAATTTATTAATTTTTTGATGAATGAATATAAGATTCCCAAATAATAATTTTGCATCAACCCAAACACTTGCGTATATTGAAATATTTGTTATATTTACTGACTCCAGATATACTATTAAAAAAATTAAGAATAATTTTCCATAAAATCATTTGTTATCATGTTATCAATTTATTTATAAAAAATTTCGTCAATTTTGTTTAATATTAATGTTTATACATTCTATATAATCAAACGTCACGTTATTAATCTTGTTTTCAAAAGTATTTTCTAGTGTGAGTTAGTATTCTAATTCATCTTTCATTGTAGTTTAATTCCTTTCCATATTTAGTTCCAACTAATTACGTCACCACGTTCTTAATCTACTTTACACGTCCGGATCTAGTAACGAGCCCGACAATTATCTCTAGATTTGCATTGCGACGCTTAATCCAAAAGTACCAACAAAAGAATTGTCATTAGCTGCAAATGCATCTTAGAACCGGATACCTCTGCTTAACAAACTGTTTCTTTTATTTGACAAAACAGTAACTAACATTATACTAATTTTAAATAATACATGTATAAAAAAAGTTTATAATGTAGATGGGATGAGATGTATTAAACTATTTTTGTCTTGTATATTTCTTCCTGGGTATAAATTTTTATTTTTATTTGCACAAAATGTATTTTTGATGTCACAATATTCAACTCAAAGACCTAAAATATCTGTTTTAAATTAAAGGATCCAAACAATCAAAATATAAATCTGAATTGTTCCAGTTATTTAGACCAAATTTGTAAATTGCCTATTAATGTTTTATTGATCGTAAGTTATATAGTTGTATTGACAATATAGTTATATTGATTGTATATAAGTTATATTGACCGTAAGTTATATAGTTTCATAGGTTTAATTACATTAACACAAAATATAATTAAAATAAACGTATATTAACAATTAAGAACATACAAATAGCAACGTTTGTTGTTTCTTTCTAGTTATTCATATTTCATATTAATATTTTAAATTCAGTCATATCTAATTAGTTCAGTTCAGTTTGTCTCTAATTATTTTGTAAAACGAATTTCTCAACGTTTTCGAATTTTTTTAGCGTAACATTGTAATGATCAATGACAAACTTACTTTAAGAAAAAAGAGCAAATACAAAACTGTCAAACTACTTAATAAAATGTTCAACAACTAACTTTTGAGCACAGAAATTTTATTTTATTACCAAGAAGAACTCGCATACACACACAGAGGCAGCATACCTTAAAAGATTTGAGAACCCTGAACTTGATTTATAATTTCAGCTTATTTAAAACTCTAAAAACATTTTTTGACCCTATAAATAGCTCTTTTTAGCACGTTTTTCCGCTTTTAATAACAAAAGACTAGAGCTGGAATTGCAGATTAAATTAGTTTCGAGAAAATGAAAAGTCTGTGTCATGTCACGTTTGGTTTGTATCAGAACGTTTTGATGTTTTTGAAGCTCCTTTGAACAACTAGTTCGTATGTATGTTAATTCTTAGGTAATTCAGGTTGTTCGTATATTTAATTCGTAAATACCAAAGCCATGCGATTAATCGATAGTAAGACTGTGTGCTGATTTTATGTTCTACAAATGTCTATAGGCGTCAAGAAAAGATGTCATCAGGATGTTTGGTTCTTAACTTGTTTCGGGTGTAGACATTTCTATTCAGTAACAAAAAAAAACTTACATATATAACATTGAATATTTACATGAAAAAAAGGAAAGTTACTGGTATATTCTAATAACACTACTTATAATAATTAGGCTATTTAGTTGCCCAAAATTTTCCAGGAGCGTTCATGATTTTTTTTACAGTGTAGCAACCACGTTTATTTTGTTCTAATTCGATTCTGAAAAAGTTTATCTTAAATATAAAAACACACTTTAGTTGTTAAAATGCAAAATAGTTCAACCTGAATATAAAAAATGCGCTTCGCTATTTTACAAAATATTATGCCAAAATTAAAAGTTATAAAAAAACTAGGTCCATTGTGACTATTTACTATTGTTGACAGGCTATTGAGGCAAGAAAAAAATATCCTACCACAGTTGGAAAAGCAAAAGGCCGTTCCTTTCTCGTGGCTTCACAATACATCTCCGGTTGCAAAGAAAGAACTTGAATCTTCAAAGCTTTGAAGACCGAGGCTCAGATTTCGACCTTTAATAACTGCATATTCTGTATCGCGAAAAGATATGCCGCATTTCCTTGGTAGACCAAAAGGTGCAGGACAATGACCACGGGTTGACAATCCGCTAGTTGGTTTGACAACATTTTAACTTGTTTAATTTTAAGCAAACTTATTTTAAATATAAGAGTTGTGACAGAATTCTACGGAACAGAAACATTATTTGGAAAACAATTTCTGAAGAATAACTCTGATTTAAGTTTAATTTAAAGCAGGAGCTTATTTCTAAATAGGCTAAGTTGGATTGCCGGGTCTACCATTCGAAATTAGTCAATTTATTATAAAATTAAGCTGAGTTAACCATTAACATAATAGTTTTATCAAAACAAGCTTAACTTAACATTTAAAAAAGAAAAATACCAATGAACTTTTAAACTTTTTGTTGAAATACACAAAGATATTAAGCAAATATACTGGAAAAACCAATAATAAGCGAATACTGGGCAAATACACTTTGTAGGCAGCATATTACGGACCCACATTTGAAGCATATTTGCAGCTCAATCTGCTTTATTTGATTGAAAACAAAATCTATAATAATAAAAGAGTCTGTGTGTGTATGTCTGTGGATCGCAAAAGACCTACTTAGACTGCTCTAAAAAATTCGAAATTTTCAATATAGATTCCTTTTAATACCTACGTGTGCACCTGAGGCTTAGTTTTTTCATATTTGATTGTGATTTTTAATTAATATAATTAGTTTTAGAAAAACGTCATCCACGTGGAAGTGCGGGACCATAACAGGGCTTGAAAATACATAGACCGGGCCGAAACGGGAGCTTGACGCCATCCTCTATTAGTGTTCGCTTTTAAGTGCGCATGCGCCACCACGAATTTAATTTTGTTTTGATTTTGAGTGCATTTTAATAAGTTGGCAGACCATAACAGGGCTTCAAAAAACAAAGACCGGCTTGACACCACCGACCAAAACACATCTTGACACCATTCTGTTATTATTTGCATTTTTCTTGCGCATGCGCCCACACGAATTGAATTTAGTTTAAATATCGAGTGTAGTATGGGGAACATTCATGTGATGTCACGCGGTTTGTTATCCTACACATCTCAAACCACGTGCTAATGTTTTCCTACTGCTCTAACCTGTCTAACCGCTTTTTTTTTTACCCCAGCGATTTGGAATCGAAGCTCAGGTCGATATGGCCGTGAATGTCCCCCATTTTCACAAGTAAGCATGCCTCTAAAAGTAAGCAATTAACGGGTTCCTTGTGAGGCGGGACCATACTGCTAGTATAATATAATACAATAAATACAATTATACAGAGCTTTGCTGTATTTTCTTAGCTTGCCCATACTCATCAAGCTGATCACTGTTCTTTTCCACCATTTATGTTTTTGGAGAAACGGAGAACCCAGTCGGTAAGGCAGGCACTTGCCTTTCATTCAAAAGTGCCAGTTTCAAGTTCGAGTATTGCTAAAATATCCACCGACCTATAAACGGGCCGCGCTGCCCAAACGTCGTATAGGTCAAGTGGGACAATAATTCAACCTCACCCTACCAAACGTTGAGCTCAAACTAGATAGTGTCTTTAGCACATGTGTTTCAGAATTTCAGCACTCGTGTAGAAGTTACATTACCAGCACGGGTGCTGTATTCTGACTGAAAATTGTTTTACAAAAGTTACAAGGAGGAGAGTAGTTACAGCTTTCTCAAATCGAAACTGAGAGCATTCAGCAAGCAATGCGAATTCATAATCATGCTTATTATATATTTTGAAGGTGCAGTTTCAGATATAGACTTTATTAAGAAAATATATGCAAAAAGCTGCATTCCATTCTTTTTGTAAAAAGATTTCACTTTTTCACGACGTGCTGAACGATTAATTTTAGCCATTTCTTTTATACAACCCGGACCTTTGATAAGAAGTAAATATCCAAAACTGTTTGGTTATGTTCTTTTCAAATGTTTTAATGTTAATTAAATATTTGTTTTAGTTTTTGAAAATTTAGTTGAAACTGAACCAATCTTATAAGATATGTCTAGATTTTTTTATTTTAAAATGTATGTTGTATGTATATAATGAGATATAATCAGATTTTGATCTTGATATTACTCGATTGTATATTTTATGCGCATACGCAAGAGATAATTTATAAGTGAAACAAAAACATATTCCTTCTATGCGGGAGAAAGGCTGTTGGAGAGTATACGATATATACCATAATTTATACAGTACACTCTTAAAACGAACGAGCGATTTTAACTCAGTCTGAGTTAATTTCACTTCTCCAGTCTGGAAAATGCACTTCTCCGAAAGGAGTGGATACTTTGTGTGTTAAACCTCCGACAAGATCACTAAACGAGTAATTTTAATTCAGTCTGAGTTAATATTCACTCCTTTCCAGTGTCGAAAATGCACTTCTCCAATTGGAGTGGATTTCACTCTTTTGTTTTAAGAGTGTATACCTTATGCTATTTTTACAAATGCAGCATTGATTTAAAGTTACTGTAATTTCCTTTCCAGGTTGCAGAGATATAAAGGGACGGAGTGTGGTCATCATAGGCAATGATGCAGTCAAAGATGGATTCCAAATCTCGTCTTGTCATCTAGCACAGCTTCTTCTCTACTTCCATACCATTCCTAAGTAAGTCCTGTTTGACATCGCAATGAATATGTTAAGTGAAAAAATAAACGTTTGGTGCTAAAATTACTCAATCAAACTCAACGTACTTGCTCATTTTATATTTCATAATTGCTTAGTAAAGTCAATATACGTTATTGTATTGATTTGTGGAATGTTAAAATTGTGTGTATGGAAATAAGTTCTAGCGGAATATTTGTCAGTAAAACTTACAATTTTAATTTGAAAGTAAAACTTACACTTCAATCAGCGTGAAAATCTGTTTCACTAGAATTATAAAAACACAATTGGTTCTTAAATTCTTGACACTTAATAAAAACTCGATTTTTT
The DNA here is from genome assembly GCA_023701765.1 of Hylyphantes graminicola. Lineage (NCBI taxonomy): Eukaryota > Metazoa > Arthropoda > Arachnida > Araneae > Linyphiidae > Hylyphantes > Hylyphantes graminicola. Next base: position 50,227,544 of record CM043111.1, read on the forward strand.
AATTGATGAATACTTTATAAATGTATTTAGCAGCATAAAAGATAACTAAAATTTTCATATTGTTATCGTCCATATTACACTTAAAAAGCGCTAAAAGTTGCAGGCATGTTATTATTATTTCCAAAGTAAAACTTTTTTAAACTTCAAACAGGGAAAATTTTTGCTTTTCTAGAAATATAAAAACAAAATGTTTTAATTCATGAATAGTTAATACTAAATATAGTTTTACATAAAACTTTTAATACTATTAATATCCTATTTTAGGTCACTTAAAACTGGTTAAGGCTAACAGAAATATAGCGTGCGAAAATCCGACTATTTAAATTAAAGCAAAAATGCGCTTAATAATACCCCTTACCATCGCGGCTTCACTTAATAAACCTATTGTCTTACATATTCACCTTGAATGAAATCCCCATAACAATGCCTATTTTTTATACACTACAACACAAAAAAACAGCCCCCAATCCTTTCGCACGACTCTTCCGCACTGGCCTTCTGTCAAACCCCATCCAAAGAAGAAGAAACCCGCCCCGAAAATATCACGATCTGACGTTTCTGATCGAAACGGGACCTAGGACTTAATGAAGAAACATCTTGTTCTTAAGCTCATGCTCTTAAGCATAAATAACTTCTCAAATAGACTATGCCCTTCGAGTGTTTTCGTTAATGGTTATAGAAACTATGAGCCTCAAACACATAATATCAAATCGTATAACCTCAAGATGTATGATAACCTCAAGATAATATCAATCATGTACCCTAAACATAAAACCTCAAACATAATAATCAAATTTTAATATTTAATAGTTTGTCATTTTGTATTGTTGAGATCTAAAATATTTTTTCTCAAATTTTTTTGCTGCAAAGCTATTACTTTTGGTAGGCTGCTCTAATACACATGGTTCAAAAGAAATGTAAAGCCCGTCATAAAGATAGAGCTGAACCAGAATTTTGATATCTCCCGGCATGCATTGCTTAATTGAAGGAGCATTTACACTGGACTAGTTAACCACCGTGATGTTTCAATGAATGCGCATTTTCCTTAGAGGCTGTTTTGTCATCGGGTACCGCTCAATTATAAATATTAATGCAAACTAAAATTGAGTTTATTAAGATAAAATATACAATATTATCAACATTTGTCAATAAATTCTTATATAATTTTTACATTAACGAATAAACATAAATTCCCAGCCACACCTACACACTTTTCTAATTTATCGTGCTTATAACTATTTTTAATGACCCCAGAGCATATCTATGTACACAAAAGCTTTCGACATAGTTAAGGTTTTTTTAATTGAGTTTTTGAACGCATAACATTCAAATAATGTAATTACAATACAGTGTGTTAAACAATCAGAAAATCTAGACGATCTGAAAAAAAATATCAAAGAAGTTTCTTATTAACGCATAAGTGTGAATTTGACAGCAATTGTTTAAAATAGCATTGCAGAAAACACTATCCTCTGTAAAAGAACATGCTGCGCGCATCAATTGAGAAAAGATCGCGACCCCTGCATATCTCATTGACTTGAATCCTGAGACAACCTTTTAATCCTTTTTTTTAACTCCTTAACGGTCAGCGCGGTCGAGTAAATATAGCTTTGAGAACATTCCATGGCGGGTGTGCCTAACCGGCTACTGACATTGATCTGCGAGAGATCGCCTGTCAGTCAGAGGGAAACAATGCGCGAAATGAATATTGTTTTTTAACACGCCCCTTAATTTACGTGTTCCCCCTTTGGGTACTTCCGTGGTTAGGTGATGGAATGTGAAATTTACATAGATGAGGGCTTGAGATTAGGCGTTATGTGAGGGTAAAGGTGTTACACCCTTAACCGGAGTTGCTGTGAGATTGAAATCGGATTGTATCACTCTTAAAACGAGCGAGCGATTTTAACTCAGTCTGATTAATTTTCACTCCTCCAGTCTGGAAAATGCACTTTTTCTTTTGGAGTGGATCCTTTGTGTGTTAAACCTCCGGCAGGATCACTCCAAACGAGTGATTTTAACTCAGTCTGAGTTAATATTGTCTCCTTTCCAGTGTCGAAAATGCACTTCTCCAACTGGAGTGGATTTCACTCTTTTGTTTTAAGAGTGTAATTGAAATTCGTTTTAAAATAAGTATAGTATAAAACGTTATTGGGAGAATGAATGGTAAGTAATTTGTTAGAAATACTCGTGGTACCATATATATTTTTTTTCTCGAGGAATAACGAGGCAATGAATCTGTTGCTAAAAACAAAAAGATCACATGTTCGTAAAACTGCAATGCGAGTTGACCAAAAATAACACTATTAATTTCAACAATTCGTATAAATATAAAATAAATACATAGAAAACTGCTTTCTTGAAGCTAATTATATCTTAGCTATAATATTATTTACACCTTTCGGGCTATTTTTGACTAACTTCATTAAAAACTAATTTATGAGCTATACTCTCTTCTTAACTTTTCTCATACATTCGTTATAAAGTTCCTTTTAGAAAAATCATATTACAACAAAGCTGACATAACATAATTAATGAAGTCATGTAATGCAATGTTGACAACTCAACTTACTGTTATTGAATATTTGCCCAAGGCACTTTCTTATCATGGCAAATAAACAACTATATTTGTGACATTTATGAGCTTGTAGGTCTTCTGATATTCCAGTTGCATTCTAAATATCTAAAAAGTTGTTTCTATTTTCAAATATAATCTTTAAGAACAGCTAAATGAGCTTTCACCGTGGGACATTATTTTCATTATTTTTTTAAGCAAATAGTTTTTCAGTTTCTATTTGGAAGTTATTGAATATAGAACTTTGTTTTGAACATTTATTTGTGGAAAAGTTTTTTTTTTTTAATATTTGGTAATAAACTGGCAAAATAAAAATCTAACCCTTTTTTTTTAAATCATAAACTAGCTAAACATACTTTTAAAAAGAATAAACCAATATATTCTTTTTAATTTAAAATATAAAAATAAAAAATGTAGTTAAAATCTAGTAAAAATTTATTATAAAATTAGTGTTAAAAAAGGTATTTATTCACACATCTCATCAACGTTTTAAACTATTTTTAAAAAATCGTTAATTCAGTAAGTTAAGTACCTGCAAAATTATATTTTTTTAATTTAATAATTATATGTTTATCTGCAAATTATTTGTTCAGTATATCTCTCAAAGCTCCAGTAAAAATATTTGTTATAAAATGTAATTTTAAATTAAGTATAACCTATACAATGTGCACATCTCAATTATTATCAAATAAATGTTTTACAATAACATTCTTCTTAAAAAGATATGGTTGTAATTAAAAAAAATAATCCTTTTTAGATCATTTTAAAATAAGTCGGTGGAAATGAATAAGCCTATTTCTAGACATAACTTCTCCCTCTTGTATTGTATTCTATTCCCAAAATGGACACGGTTCGAATGACTAAGTAACTAGCTACTAAAAAAAATTAAAACTTTATTTTCCCTTCCCTGGACATGAACCCGTGTGTGGTCTCGTCTTAAAGATGTTCATCTTGTCATAAAAAACAAACGTCAATGGAAAGTAGGGAAATGAAGTAGGGGAAACACCAAAAAAGTTAGAGATAGTCTAACTCATGCATGGAGGATCGAATTCCCTTTCGGACACGTCTTGGTGGTGGATTGGCAAAGCCGTAAACCACATTTTTGACAAGGGTTTTGCTATAAAATGTTTTTTAATTATTATTATTATAAAAAGACATAGGGTAGACTGACCAGTGAGTGAACAGGCCCCAGTGAATGAACATTTGGTAAATATATAATTCAAAAAATAAGGATTGAAAATCATTCCATTATATGGATTGGCAACACTGACTTCCTCCCATGTAGTAGGAAGCTATCTGACAATGGTTGGTTGTCCTGGCCATTATATCCTGGTGTTCATTCACTGGCGAACGTGACGTCTTAAACGTTCATTCACTGGTTAGTCTAACCTAGAATGAAGCAATATTTTAAAATCAGTTGGGCACCATGATGGATCTTAGCTTAAAAAACAAAGGCTGGTATTGAGTTAAGTTTCCTTGGATTATTTCTATGACGTGTCCCACAGAATTAACAGATACTTATCAATATAACTTACGCAATATGAAATTGCGGGCAATTACTTTCATCCAAAAAAACTCATTAGGCACGAATAAATGTATTTCCTTGTATCCTTAACGCACTATCGTGAACACTATTTTCAAAAAAATGTATACTACGTTTCAATTTATTATATTTTCTCTAGTTTTAAAGGCAGCTTCTATGTTTATTGTAATTTATAACCCTAGTGAAGTGACGAGTTGATTTATCAACTTGCTGTATTTGTTGATATCTCCCTGAAACTAAATAAGCATTCGGACTTCTAACAACCAACAAACTTATATACTCGAGTACCTCCAGAATAGGCCAGCATTTCATTGATGGTTTGTGTCAAGCTGTAGACAGAATGGCTAAGACGAGGCTCGTACTCAAACTTTATCAGCCATAGGTTGACACACTTATATCCCACTTAAAAGAATTACTCAAAATCAAACAAAAATGACTTACACGTTTATTAAACTAATGTAGTGAAATATACGATTGCAAACTACACATTTCAAAGAAGTAGGCCGCTTTCCCATTAGGGAAATGGATATGATTACAAGGGTGGGAGGGTGTTCTTCTTTACGAATCGTCCGCTCGACATACATGTGCATTTTACATGTAATTTAGCTGTTAAGACTTGGAGCTATTCTTAGAGTACACCTGGATAAGATGGAAGCTTTGTTATTGCCTAAGATAAAGCTTCTTATGTACTTTTTGGAATGATAGATATTCCACTAAGGCTGATTAATATTCGTAATATGTTACGTAGTTAAGTCAATCGGGTTACTCAAATATATGGCATGCTATCTTGTTCTCGTCGATTAAGATAGATTGGAATTCAGACGTGAATATTAACTATTTTCTGATATTCACGTTTGAAAGTGATATTTTGATGATAACGATAAAAAGTAAGATAATGCATCAAACTAAATTAAATTTGAGACTGTAAGTCTTATTTCGTGTGATAAATGCGGTTTATATAGAATTATGAACTATTCTTTGAGCCTTTTTTTTTAATTTTCCACATTTTATTTATAGTTTAGCCGATGCTAATTTTTTTTTGTAACATTAAGATGCGCATTCGGTTATTATTATTATTTATGAACATGTTATTTATGAACATATTATTTATGAACATACAGAAAATATCGAAAAAAATTTAAATCCTAAGAATTATTTGAATTAAGTTTCATCGGTCTTTTCAAAATCAGTCAGTTTATCAAAAATATTTTGTTTCATTTGATTTTTCTTGAATCTTTCAGATTGAGCAAATTGGCTGACAGGCAAACTTTTTTTTTTTGCTGTATGAGTTTTAAATTAAAATGTTTAACTAAAAATTTAGTTTATTTAAAAATATATATATTTCTGCAATCGATGGTTTAAAATTTTTTCTGCTTTAAAATTTAAAATAATTATCAATATTTTTAAATTTTAAAAAAATTATGTGTTTTCGTGGAAAACTTAAGCCAGGTGGCGGGTATATATGCGTTTGTATCAGATTATACTTATATACCGGCAATTTAATTAATCTAATTACTTTATAGTAAAAATTAAATTAGGTTAATCCCATTACTCTTCTATTCTAAATAGTCGTCATCTAAAATTTAACTTCATTTTATTAAATATGTTAAGCTTAATCAACTGATATTAGAAAAAACTAACGTTAAATATGGGCAATCAATCCATTTAAGAGCATTTTACCTGAAGCATATGCGATGTTTCCGTGCCAAAAAGAGTCGTTTTTCATTCTCGAATTATCTCTGATGCAAACATGACATTTATTTTTAACTAGCAAATTTATACCCGTACTTCGCACGGATTAAAAAAAATTCAAATCGATCCAAGTATGTGTACCATATAACCTGTTCTAACCCTTTCGCTACGAAGGATATTTACTTCTTCGTAGTATTTGATAGGAATAACATTATCGAATCCTTAGTTGTTCGGGCGTTTTGGGGCGCTTCAGTAAGGAAAGGAATAAAATCATAAACTTAAGTTATTCTTCTCGCTCGTTTTCGAGTAGGAAATCCCGATTCATTGTTTTAAAATTCCAAAATCAAAAATACGATGTAAAATGCACTCATAAATGGCATCACAATTCCCTCATAAATAAATATCGTCACCTGACTGTGGTTCTAAAATGCGACGCCCGTCGCCAATAGCCCTCGTGCAGCTCTAGAGCGACGTTAATTCAAACCAAAAAAAAAAACATAAATAAATAAAACCTTTTAACTCTTTTGGCGCGTTTTGGGAAATAATTTGGCGAGAAAATAGATATAGCTACAAACACACCATTATACAGCTCTAACACAATGGCCTTAGCACAACCAACCAGCTTATAAATTAGTTTTAAAAAACATTTTGCCCATTGGACGAATTTTAATACATAATTTGGCGAGATTGGCAACATATATGGCGAAAAAAAATAAAGAATAAAACCCTGATATGCAGCTGTAGTGCGATGGGCCCTTTATTAACCATAATAGTTCAGTATTAGCTTAACAAACATTTTGCCCATTGGCGAGTTTTAATTAATAATTTGGCGAGATTGGTAACATATTTGGCGAAACAATAAAGACCTAAAACGCTTATACGCAGCTCTAGTGCAATCATCGCATTTCTGTAATTTCTTAGCTATACATTTATTGCTGCATATTTGCAATCAACAAAACCATCAATGAAGAAATCATCAACTAAACCCACAATATATCCTCGTATGAAAACTGGTAAGAAATACGTCACTTGAAACATATCAATTATTTTCAAATGATGAATTTAGTTTCTGATAGTAATGGCAACACAAAAATAAACATTTTAAAATTCATTTTTGTTATTATAGATTTAAAAATTGATATAAATTAAAGAATAATATAAAATGAAAGTTTACTACTTAAAATGATAGTAAACTAAATCTTTAAAATGAAAATATTTGTAAGTTTTTAAGAATAAAGTATTTTCTTTTTTATATTTTAATTATTTTCGAAAAGTTTATTTTAATTTCTTCTGCTGAATGGCAACTCGAAAGAAAAAATTTCATCGGATTTGAGCCAAAGTGGTGTAGTTTTTTCAGAAAATTCGATTTTTCTCTAAAAGTAGAAAATTTCGAGCTCTGAAAGTTCTTATTTTGTTACTTAAGTATTAACTACACATTTGTGCCAAGTTACGAGTCAAACAAATGTCTAGTTTGTGAGTTTCGGAGAGACATACACACACACACACATACACACAAAACTTCATTTTTATTATTATAGATAACCCTTTTCTTCAACACCTTCGGAACAGCAATTACACATAATTATTCCAACAATTAAGAAATTGAATGGAGTACATGATTAATTGCTTCTAAACCACAAGTAAATTTTATGCATGAAAAAAAAGTTGCTCTCAAACTGTCTTTAGTTTTTTCCTGCAGTTGAGCATGTCAAATAAGCCGTTAATAAAAAAAATCTAATCTAAATTTCTCATCGAATGATTTTTTATTCATTGTCACACAAGTCGTTTAAGAGTGACCACGCCTCTTTTTACACTTTCATTGATTCTCTTTACTTAATAGCTGTTTAGACAAATAATCAATATAAAAATACTTTTTTGTTTCAATTGTAGTTTTCACAACGTTAGAGTATTAACTGGTAGAGACATAATTTAAAGATAACTAAATTATCGACTCTTTAATGCACTAAATGAAACTATTGACAAGTTGTTTACGTCGTCGACCACGCCTGTTTTATACGCTTCCCATTTATTACCTTTTTCAATTACTTTTTAGATAAGTAAGCAATCTAAAACCTTATTCATGAGCTTTGTATGTAGTATTTTGAATGTTTGAATAATTGCAATATATTTTATAATAGATAAATAATACCGTGTATAATTGACTATTAATTATTAAATAAACTGTACATGCATTGAATTAGGCACTTCAAAAATCTTTATTTTTGATACGCGTGATATGCAATAAAAACATTTTACTTATTGTAAAAAGTATAGTTTAAATTTTCATTTGAAGCATTTTTTAAAGTATTTTTTGTGCGAAACCAATCTTTTATGCTCAGCTTAAAATAATAGTTATTACAATAAAGTTTCGCCTTAACTCAATAACTATTTAAAATAAAATACAAGCATTGTAAAGGTCCATAAAAAAATTCCAGCCTTAACTTTGTGTAACATTTTAATATTAAGAAATAACTCAAAATTCTAATAAAAACTCAATTCTAATTTCAAACATAATAAGCTCAACTGAGTTTTTTTTTAACATGCAACGATCTAACACTATTCCCACTCCATGACTCGTCTTGCAGTACTGATTAAAATCACTCCAAGTGAAAGTATGTGACCTGTTTTACATATTTAACTCTTGTAGTAATCGCCAAAATGATTCGAGCTTCTGGAAACAAGCAGTCTCTTTCATTAAGCTTGCAATTTTCGCGTGTGGAGAATCCTTAATGAAGGACGCTTTGCTTGTTTCTTTAGGTATTCCTATCTTCCAGTTCGCCTATCTTTCCAGTTTTGAGGACGATATTAGCTTGATTAATTATTTGTACGGTTGCCCATTAATTGCTGGAGTACCTTCCGATGTAGCTTTCTGGCTTAATTTTTTTATTATAAAAGCGGGCTTAGATGGGCTTGGTGGTATTACTTTTCCATTAAGTAATGGCCCTCTTGAACTGTAGTCTTCAGAAATGTAATGGTATGTTTGAAGTTCAGGGATGCAAAGCATTAAAGGCTTTTGAAAGTCATTATCCAGGGGTTTGTTTATAAAGATGTTTGAAGCATCTAATTTGCAGAAGGAAAGTTCCTATTAAAAGATCCTATCCTGTCATTAAAATTAAATTAAGATAATATTAATTTTGCCAATTACCACTAAATTTGTCATCGGAATTCCAAAATTTCTTATGCAAATTTGTTACTGCAAGGAAGTATTTTGTTTTGTCTTTGATAAAAAAAAGAGCGTTACTTATTGTTCATTTTATTGTTCATTTAATTGCTTGCCTAATTAAATAACTTTTGACAACATAATAATATACTCTTAGTTAACATCTACTTTAATGACTTGAAATGCAATTGCTTATTTGTAAAAATTTAATATAATACCGCTTAATGTTTAGTTGCAACTTAAAAAGAAATTATTTTTTTAGTATAATAAAATAGATTGTATAATTACAAGACAAATTTTCTTGATAATGATGTATGTTACGTGAAAACTTTTATGAATCTTATGAGGATATGAAAATGAGGTAATTTCAACGAGTCAAGTTTCTAGTCAAAGATAATAAAACTTTCAAAATTAGAAATGATTGAAGAACAATCTTAAGCTGATAAGAAAATATTGGATTATAATTAACATATCTTTAGATTTTCTATAATAAAATACTGTGGAAAAGCTCAATTTCATGCAATTGCCTTTTTGCCAATAGACCACTCGCGCATGGTGCGTTATAATATCTTACTCTAGTATTTTAATGCATGGATTTAGAAAGAAGACATTCAAAAGAGCTTTTGTTATTTAATAAGTATTTAAGTAGGTAATAAGATTCATATATTAATTGAAAGACCACCCATAATGCGACCGTAAATGAGACATTTCACTAATATATTCTTCATAATTTATTATTCCTCAACGAAATTGGTCCTATACATCAAAATAGCCTTGTCCCAATCTTAATACGACTTCGTACAAATTGCTTTTAATTTAAGTTGGGCGTTTATGATAGTGTAATTGGTAGTTGCACCCGATAATTAAAAGTGATTGATATGATGGACAATTATGATACGTCAACAGCTTCTGAATCTTGCAGTGTTGAACGGAAATTGAATACTTACATGTGTCTTGCAGGAAAGAAGTTACTGCCAAAGGCTTTCTCGTTTTGATCGACGCTACAAAGCACACAGAAGACTTCTGGAGTGCTCTGGACGAAACTTTCTGCCTAATTGAGGTAAGTCATAATTTTAGACAAATTCTTAGTACAAAATGGGCTGTAAGGATCAATAAGTTGGTAAAGGCCCAACTTGTTCCAATAATTTTTAAGGGGCCCCTAAATCTGCACTTAAGAGGAAAATTTTGAGATCTATTAATTAGATCTATTAGTTATTTTAAAGTATTTTTCCCAAAGGAAACTCTCAAACATGCGTGCTAGGATGCACTCATTTTGTTGTGAGAACAATATTCTCAAAAATAAGCACGTTATGTCTCAAGTTTGACCGCCTGTTAAAAAATAAACTCCTAAAAATCAGTACTGTTTCCATTTTATGGTGTGAATAATATTCTCAAAAACAATTTAATATATCTGAAATAATACATCTTTAAATTTACCCACTTGAAATATCATAAACCCTATTACATCGGATAACCCCGGCGATCGGATGGCGAAAATGCATTACGCACTATGCAAGGCTTATCGTTGATCCAGACGTGGTCAAGCCAACGTCAGATAGATCAGCTTTTTTTTCTCAATCATTCGTATAAATGAGAAAACGCATGCTCTGAAATTTAAGATCAATGTATTAGGAGTTATTATTTTAACTCGTAATATTCTCAAAAATTAGATCATTGTTCTCAAGTTTTATAAACAATATTTAAACTTATATGTATGTATATTTTTTTCGTATTTTTTTAAACAGTTTCAATTGTATTCATAATAATTTCATGCTGTACAAATACCAATTGCTTTTATGTATGAAATTGCAATATTGTGTGGGAACCCAGATGAAACAGTATTAAAACTATGTGTTGATATACTGATAAGTTAAACAAATTATTCTGAGATTTATAATGGTACTATAAAATTAAATGACATATTATGCTACTAAGAAAAAAAATTAAACGGTTTTTCTATTCACTATGAAATTATTCAAAACTGTCCATAGTTTGAATTTAGTACTTAGAAAAATTATTTGTATAATGTAGACATTTTTAATTACAAAATTAATGGGCGTGCTTCACATCATGAGTTTCAGCAGTTCCAGCCGTATTGTTTTCATTTTTGAGCCGTCTGAAATGAAATTTTTTTAACCAATACAATATTTATATTTTTTATTTTATAACATATTTATAATATGCAATTTCAATGCATTCGAATAAAACTATGATTTTAATTATGCTTCAGGTTCCTTTATTCTTTACCTGATTTTTTTATATTTATAAAGATGTACGTTTAAGTTTATAGTAAGATAATTTTAATTCTTAACTATTACTTTTTAAGGCTAATCTTGCAACTGGTATAAGTGAAGTTCTAATACTATTTGATGAAAGTGAAGAAATACGGGATATCAGTGATTTGTTTCCTACAAGTAGGATACAGGTAAGGACTTTGCAAACATTGTCATAAAAGCATAAAATTAGTTAATGTTATAATATTTAATTAATGTATACTTTAAGGCTATTAACTTCAGATAATATTTAGAATGCCGAAAAATTTATGCGAAATGTTTTTAAAGATTTAGTTTTCATTCAACAGCCATAAAATATTCAAAATCATGAAAGATTTTTACTTAATATTTATAGTTATTAGAGTTGTTCAAATGAAAATTTTGAAAAGAAAGATCAATAGCAAATTTAATTATTTCCTGGAAAGAACTATGTAAACAAATACTTTTTAAATTTTCTACCCTTTTGATAATTTAATTTCAATAAATCACATGTTATTTATAAGTTATGTAATTTTATAATTTTAATAGTACTTATTATATTATAAGCATACATCATTTAATATTTATTGTGAATACATTTAATGTTATGAAGTGACAATTTAGTACTTTTTTTCAATTTCTGTAGTTTGATGCTTTATACTCCCGTGATAAGCTGCTTTCGCTCATCCCGAAAGATCAATTACTATGCAAGTATGGGGGAAACTACACTTACGACCATCAAGAATGGATAAGTTTCAGAAAAGTAAAAGCACCTTCTTTAATTTTTAAGTTAAATTAAGCTTTTTATTTTTTTAAAACCTAATAATTTTATGAATTGCTATGAAACTTATGTCTGAAAATTGTTCAGTGTTATAAAAACGCATTTTTAAAATTTAGAAGTGGAAAACAAAATATTTTCAAGCTTCATCGTAAGTTATACAATTCCAGTGAAAAAAATTATTTATAGTTTATTATAGTATGTTAGCCATCATGGTAAAAATAATGGAAAGTACTTTCGTCTTAATAGTACTAGTAATTTCAGCACTTGACTTCGGATATTGAACAGCCAGGATATTTTTTTCTACTTGCATTTAACTCTTTATGTTAATGATGTTAGACTGACCATGACTCCCTTCATTCAGAAAATAATTTGTGTTGAATTCCAATGCAAAAATGTGTGTCTCGAAAATTACAAGTTGTGTTGAAACGCAACAGTTAGTCGTTCGGCAACTGAACGTTCAGTTTAGTCGTTATACAAAAATTGTATTGGGATCAAATAATAATGTTCACCACAACAAATGTGTTGAAGGCGCAGCATGCGTGTATTCTTCCGAAATGGAGTTCAACATCTGCTATTTTATGTTTCGGATAAATAGCTTTGGAATGGAATGGAATGGAATGCAAATGCGCCCTCTAGAAGGGAAGGGCGTAGGCTATGTAGCCCATTACCCCGCTCGCCAGAAGGGACAGTCACAGGAGACACACAAAGAAAGGACGACACAAACACATAGACAAATAACAACATTTATTGACAAGTACAAATATCCATGCCTGACCGGGATTCGAACCCGACCTCAGCAGCTCCAAATTCCAGTACGCTAACCATTCAGCCACCGAGGCGGCGATAAATAGCTTTACTAAATAATAAAAAATATATATTACGGTGCTTTAAAAGAATTTATATAATTTTGTTATATATTTAAAAAAACAATAGTTTACATATTTTTGTCAATCGCGCATGGATATAATAATCTGGATGCACGGCAGTGCATCGCCAAGTTCATAACGAAGGCGGCACTGACTATCCTTTACTGGGACCATTTCGGCATAATTTTGGAGACCCAGTTCTTTTCTTCTACGCACTTTAGATTCGAGTTCAGACTTTTTTCTGGGTGTCCTAGTGAGACCTAACCTAGAAAAAAATTTCCAGCGTTCGAAATTCATTTAAGCCAGAGATAAATGAACCAGAAAAACGACAAATATGTCCCTCACTGACTCACTCACTGACTGACTCACTGACGGGCGATCATAATGTTTAGGTACAACGGCTTGTTATGGAGTTACGAAAATTGGAACACTTATAGAATAGAGCATGCATATAACAGGAAAAATCCAAAATTCGAAGATTTTACCCGGGGTTGGGCGTAAACTGATTGGCGCCCTTTTTCATAAGCAGTTGCAATGCTCTCCATACGCTGATATACCAGCGGCGATTAAACGTCGTCGCCAACAATTCAAATAGTTATTTGCCTTCAGATACGTTAAAGGTTTTCATGTGTGGGATTTAGCACACGATATTACTAATTTAATGTGTCAACCTGAGCTGGCAACCAGCACCATGTTTTATAAAGAGCCATTGGTTGTTTGGAGGTAGGATTAACATCGCCAAGGGCTACATATGAGTAATGGTTGGAACCAATGCTTCACAACGGGCAAATGTTTTTTTTTAAGGATTTTGCTTGCAGTAACGTTGTACTAGAGCTACATAAGGGTTATTGGCGGCGATTCTCGTATTTTTTAAATCGTGGTCAAGTGACGATTTCTTGAACAGAATCTTTCAAACAGTACCATCGGATTTAAAAATATATATTTTTTTTTGTTAGAAAGAAATGACATATATCAAAGGCTTGACCTATGTTTTATACTTTTTGTCCGTCCGTCTGTTCTTTATAAGACGGTCTGTCATAATTTCGGTTCTAATCGTCCGATTTTAAAAAACTTTTTTTTTATAAATGTATGGCTTCATATTTCATACTTTGTGTCCATCTGTCGGTACGTTTTTCTGTCCGTCTGTCAATCTGTCCTTTATAAGAAGGTCTGTCATATTTTCGGTTCTAACCGCTCGATTTTAAAAATTATTTTTTTGTTCAAAAGGTATGACATCAAACACCTATATTTCAAACTTTTTGATTTTTTGTCTGTACTTTTTTCTGTCCGTCTGTCCTTTATAAAACAGTCTGTCATTCTTTCGGTTCTAATCGTCCACTTTTAAAAATTATTTTTTTGTTGGAAAGGCATGCTTATAAAAGTTTAAATTACAACTAAATGTTGTGTTTGGCTATTTTTTTCTAAGGTGTATAAATTTTGTGCGGAAGCAGTTCCAGGTGACAGTTACTATTACAAACCTACTTGTTATTCTCTAAGAATTTCGGTGAGTATTAAAGTGACAGGACATCAGTAGGCTATTTTAGTTCTTTTAGAACTTCTTGTTTAAAAAGCAGTCAGAACAGGAAATAATTTCACTATAGATATTGTTTGGTTTCAGCTCTAGTGCGACGTTAATTCAATTGTTGTTACAAAATATACATAAAAAGTTATAAACTATTTTTACTGCTTGTTGCCACCAATATATATTCTTTTAAACAGGAATTGTAAATATTGTACTCGCCGCAATGTAAATCTCCATCCTATGTTTATTTTATTAGGATACTGCCAATTCACTAAACACATTATTCATTATACTTCACTGTGTGTTCCCACTTACAAAAAGAAGTGAAATCCCAACAAAAACATCTCTGTAAAAGAGGTCCAAGTTCTTACAAAAAAAGGTCTGGCCTACAAAAGAAGTGAAATCAACAAAAAGACCAAGTTCAATGGAATTTGCTGAGTTAAAGTTCTAGAAAAAATTAAGCCTGGACAACCAAAGATTTGAAAACAAAAAAGGATCAAGTTCAATTGAAGTTGATGAGGTTATAAACCCCAAAACATTTTGTTTTAAGATGCAGCTTAGGTCTAACACATTCTTACTAGCTGTTTGTGTAACTTGGCCAATACGCATCGTGAATATGGAGTTGAACCCTTCGTACCTGGTTGAATTTCACCTCGGGGCGTTTGAGTAAGTCTGTATTTGATTTATCCCTAGTTAATCAAATGGTTAATCCTAGTGGTATTCTGCGTGGTGATGGCTATGTGTTGTATATCTATAGAACAATAATGTGCTGTGGTGTTTTAATAATGAACTATAAAGTTGACACATTTAGTTAGTTTGTATTATGTAGTTTTATGTATATATATATATATGTTCGAGATTATTACATTTCTGTTAGTGTTTTTATATTAATAAATGCTATTTGCAATTGAAAAAACATGTCTTTCTCCTTATTCAGCTGAAACCTTATTGATAATCAAGTAAAATAAAATATAAAAAAATGTTTTAAAAATTTTAAATAGATCAATACCATAGTCGATGGAGATTGGAGCATTTCTTTAGATCACGTAAGTAAATGTAGCATCTCGTTTTCCAATGCTTGAATCTTGTAGTAAAACCGCTAAGCTTTACTATAGGGTAAGGTGGGGTAAGTGGGCCATTGGGGCAAGTGGGCCACCCCCCTGGCATTTCTCGAATTATGGACGTAAAAAAAAATCTGTGGCAATATTTTTACGTATTTACCCCAAAAGATGCTAGAAACATTATGGCATCATTTTCACTTAAGTATGTAACAAGGTACAATCCTTTTTGTGAAAATTTTTAAAATTGCATCTTTTCGTAATTCACGCCATCATACTATTTTTAAATTTATTTCCAAACGGTTCATGATACAAAACAAAATGTTATATATTTTGAAAGTGTATAAAACATAGTATATTTTTGTAGTGTCATGTACTTGTGATGTTGATAAAGTTAAAAGAAAATTGGGGTGGCCCAGTTGCCCCGCGTTTGGGGTAAGTGGGCCACCACAATGGCGGGGTAAGTGGGCCACCCCTGGCCCACTAGCCACAACTCTTTAATATACTTAAAAAAAGTCATATTTACTGATTCATAGGGTTAGTCATATACACTATTCATAGACCTATTCATTGACATAGGCCAGTTTAAAATCTGCAGCCCTAACATTTTTTTACACTACATGCAAAAATGACAAGATGAAAATTAATGTATTTTTTCTTGTAGTAAGCTTGCAAGCCAGAAAAAGTTGCTATGGGGGAACTATTAAGGATACATCATTACTTTTTTTTTTCAAACACTCAAAAAATCATGTAGATTATTCCACTTGCCCAGCCTTATCTCTACCAGTTATGTGTAAAAATATATTAGGGGGTGGCCCACTTACCCCACCTTGTGGGGCAAGTGGGCCACTCGGATGACCAAAATGAAAAACATATTTTTTATATTTATTTTTTGCCAATTTGTGTTAAGGTTGTCATGGGTACAGTAATAACATATGAAAGAATGGACCACAAAAAAAAATAAGTTGTTAGGCCGATTACATCCAGTGGTATGAGGGTCTAAAGTTGAATTATGCCAAAAAGGTGGCCCACTTACCCCACCTTACCCTAATATATCTAGCTTTGATTACTCTTTCTTACTTTCTTTGAAGGAAATAGAACGATTACCTTATTAAAACGCTTCAACAGTTGCAAACAGCTAAATGTTCATTCAGATAAGTATCACCAACTAAGTGTGATGGTAATCCTGGCAACAAAAGCAAACGTTTTTATTTTTATTATTTACCTGCAACGCCAACGCATGTGGTACGACTACTATTTTACCCCTTTCCACCCGAGAGGTGCGTGTCATTCACCACTTAACTGAGGATAAATCAAATACAGACTTACTCAAACGCCCCGAGGTGAAATTCAACCAGGTACGAAGGGTTCAACTCCATATTCACGATGCGTATTGGCCAAGTTACACAAACAGCTAGTAAGAATGTGTTAGACCTAAGCTGCATCTTAAAACAAAATGTTTTGGGGTTTATAACCTCATCAACTTCAATTGAACTTGATCCTTTTTTGTTTTCAAATCTTTGGTTGTCCAGGCTTAATTTTTTCTAGAACTTTAACTCAGCAAATTCCATTGAACTTGGTCTTTTTGTTGATTTCACTTCTTTTGTAGGCCAGATCTTTTTTTGTAAGAACTTGGCCCTCTTTTACAGAGATGTTTTTGTTGGGATCGTCTCTTCCCGCAATCACCAGTTGTGTGTGAAAAACATAAGTTTGTATTTGTAAGCCATCACAATTCTTGTATCGAAACAACAGTATTAAAATGTTGCCACTACACAATTCTAGTGTTTTATTTATTCTTTTAAACACAAGTTTTCTTGGTGCGTACTAAGTTACTAGTCGTTGATTTTATTAGATTGAAATAAAATCAAAGTATGGCTACGTAATTTCAAACCATAAACTAGTATCTCTATTGTCCTTTTTCAGTTCCTGGAGCCGTTCATTTCCGGATGTCGTATGTCCGGCCGTCACCTCGTGTCGCTTCTGGAGAGTCTTAGAGGCAGCCGATTGCCATCTTCTTCCTCCTTAACACACCAGATGATCGAACAGCAAAAGAGGTCCGTGAAGAACGCCTTTCGAGACGAGCAACTAAGACACTTGGAGGAGGAAGGCGACTCCATACTCAGGGAGCTGCAGGCCTACGGCACAAAGTCAACCCACAACCACGACTACAGGTTACTATATGTCTGGTTTTATGTTGAATTTACTGTTTTTAGGTATTTAATTTGAGACTGCGATGTTTCTGTTTACATGCATGGTGACGTAATCTTTGTTTCCTCTCTTTTTTAATCATAATTAATAAACTGATGTGTTGGGATTTTAGGCTTGAAAACTTTTGAGAACAGTAAAAAAAAAATTAGTTTCAAAAATGCATAAAGTAATTTATTAAGATCTTAATTAATAGAAAGGGAAGAGGTAACATATATTTTAATTAAAATTGAAGATATTTGGCATTGGGGGGGGGGGGGGGCATCGATACGGGTCATCAATTGAATCGATGAGTGCAGAAACTACTTCACTCAAAAAAAAATCCGAAATCTCTTTTTCAATGAAAATAAGCGTAGAAAGGTAAGATGCGTGTTGGGTGCAAAACTACGTTAGTCTGTTGAGTAGTTCCGTAAATACAGGACGTTTGTTTCGAGTGTTGAGTGCAGAAATAGAGGAGGAGTTATTACGTTTTTTCGCCCTCCTGAAAAATTTGAAATTTGTGACTGACGTTGTTTCTGCACTCACAGATTCAATTGTACGATGGAGTTAAGAAAATGTAAATTTTATGTTTGACATCTCTTGTAATTGACAAATTACTGAAACGGTACAATCAACATATTTTTGAAACGTCCTATTTTAATTTTTAAATGGACATTTAAATTTTCAAATGAAAAAACACATGAGTAGATGTTCAGTACAGAAACCCAATGGACTTTCATCTTATTAACTACTGACAACGAGTGCTCAAATTAAAAATAATTTCGAAATAACTACTTTTAAGGTATCTATATATTTTTAAATGCGAAGCATTTATACTAGTAAAGTTTTAAAAATAATTGAACAATAGTTATCGTGGAACTAGAGTAAATAGTTTGAATTTTGCAGGGATAACTTGGAAAGAACAAACATTCTTTATGATGAGCTTCGAAAAGCAATGGGCAAATTGTCCAGATTAGCTGATAAACGATTAAATCGTTTGGAGGAATGTCTACAACTGAAAACTTTTCAAGAAGAATCTAGTCAAGTAAGATATTCTTATCGTTATATAAATTATTTGTTATGCTTTATCTTAACACTCGTATTTCTCAAGTTGTTGTTTGAAGATACATCACACCTTATTATATACTATAAAAAGATTTTTTAAAAATTAGTTTATATTCTTTTAGGGATTTTGAAATAGTAAAAACTTAAAGTCTATATAGCTAACATTGTGGATTATTTATGTATTAATTAGCATGAAAACACAAAATATATAATTGCAGTTGAGTAATGTTTTTTTACTTGGTAGTTAAAATGATACATTGTATAGATTATATCAATATTTTCCAAGAAACGAGTAAAGCTCTGCAGTTCACTATATGGTTACAATTATTTAAAAAAAAAAGTTTTATACTATTTAAATGGTATATAGTTTAAATTTGATACAAAAGGAAAACACGGGGTCTTAAGCAATGTATACTTATAGATACTTCGTTCCATACAGCTATCCCATCTTTTCCAATATTTTCTATAAATATTTTCGAAGGAGATCATAAGTCGATAGTCACTCAAATAGATTTTTTGTCTATAAAGAGAGTGCGAAAAAAAATTGTTGGCCTCCATCGGGTTCGAATACATAACCTCTTTCTTTATTTGACAACTTGATTCCCGTCGCCCGTGGTTAATTTTTATGTGACGACTTCGGTTTTTCACTTATCAAACTCAATGAAAAGGACGAAACTCTCTCATTGTCCAAAACCAACCTCTTTTTATTGAAACCTGCGAATTAAAAATTCGATACAACCGATTCAGTTGTAGGCCATTGCTTTCAATGAGTTGCACAGGTTCGTTCTAGGGAACAGATATTATTTTTCAATATACTTTTTTAATTGATTTTCTTCAAGAAAGTTGTTACAAAAACTATAAAACAATAACTCTCAATTCGAAAATAGGGATTTCTCTCAAATTCGAAAATAGCGATTACTATCAAAATGGAAAATTGGGAACACCATCACTATGTTTTCCAAAAAAAAATTTTAGTTTTAAATTTAATTTTCAAAAATCGCATTGGTGAACCATAAGTGCTTGGAATATTTGCATAATTTGAAGTAGGGTGGCTAAGTTTTTTTTAACATGTACTTGCCATTTCGGGATTATGACATACGTATGATTTTACCCATTTCTGAAACTAAGTCATAAGAAATTAATTATTTTAAAGTTTTTTAACTGAATTTTTTTTCCACTGAATTCATTGTTTTTATCGACTCAAACTAGTTTTTGATGTTGATTGTACAAAATTTTCAGAATTAAAACGAAACTAAAACATCAGGGGAAAATTTATATTGCTAAAAAGGGGTTGTAAAAAAATAATTTTTTCTGAGTTACAAAAAAACTTTTTTTTAAAAAAAATTACTATATATTTTTATACTTGAGGTGTTTTTTTACAACTAAAAACCTACAAATTTTCATTTTGCATAAAAAAGCAAGTGAAAATTAGGTAGTACTTGTTATATTTCTTAACATCACTAGGCCGCACGCAAGGTCAGTGTGTGAATAACACCTGCTACACACAGAAACACAGTCGTGAAAAAAAAACCTTAAAGAACCGTATATCCTGAGGGCAGTGCTATCTTTTTTTATTAATTTCTGGTTCATTGTTAAGTATTTTCCGTTGCTATTAACCCTTTAAGGCACTTCAAGAAGTGAAATAATTTTTTTATCGTCGTTTCTTGACAAGAAGTGTCTTACTTTCTATTGTGAAGTGTGATTAGATGGTGTCCCACTAACAACGTAAAAAAATGTAACTGAGTGATTTTTTTTTTATGTTCAGGTTGCTATTCTTGAACACATGTGATTATTGTTGATCGAAGTACTTAATATACGTTTTCGAATTATTTCAGATTTTATTATGCACGAACAGTTATTAAAAAGTTATTTTTAAACTTTAAACAAAATATTCGAATATGGAAATTTTCCTGGCCCGTGTAAAATGTGGACGCGTTTTGGGTATTTCATACAAAATATGTAGTTCTAAATGAACAAATTATTTATGCAATTAATTTCAATTTATTATAAAAACAACTTTTGAATATATATAATTTAATCGAAATTGAATAATATACCTTTAAAAACTGTTCATACTTAACTAGGTTTACGTAAAACAATTATTTAAAACATGATTGTATAAAATTATATTATATAATTTAAATACCGATTATCCATTGAATCATTTAGCTCACAATAAATTATAATAGTTTCATCATTTTTAATTTTAAATAATGCACTATTATTTGTTAATTAAGTTTTAATAAAATATGAGTACTGGGCAAAACACTATGCATAATATTAAACATAATGCTTTTATAGTAAATTTAAAATTGCATTTTATCTATATTGATTGTTGGCATTTATTTAATAATATTTTAAGGGTTCAATGTCACAAGATTATCTACGTACCATAATGCCATAATTATTTATTACTACGACCTTTTAATGAAATACTTTTTTATATTAGCTATATCAAAACTATCTGTGGACTTTCATGATATCTTGTCTAAAGTAATTTACACTTATTTATTGACAAAATTTAATTCATAAAGATTACCAAAAACTCAATCACAAAAACCACCTTTGAAAGTGATAATCCTTCATCTGTTTTACAGTGGCACAAAACGTTTCGAACATAACTATTTTAGTATCAAAAATTAACTGTTGTGATCGTCATTAGGTTAAACTGTACTGATTATATACTATATTAGCTATGTTTGATGACCTTCCATTCTTCCAGTTATCTTACCCACTCCAATTATGCTTACTAAAAATTTTCTATTGTTAAAATTATATGTGTATCTATTTTTCCAAATCGACATTGACATGTATCCAATGTTGACTTATAGGCCACGATTTCATTAAAAAGTGAATCTTCGTCAATTTTGCTTGCACTGCTTAATGATCTTACAAACCTAATTCTTCTTGTTCACTCCAATTGCACCGATCCTATTGTTATAGCTAACAGAAGAAAAAAAATCATTACAATATTAATGAACATTAAAATTGATTCTGCTCATTGGAGCAGAACGGGTAATGAAGACTAATCAAAGAATAGAATTTCTAGTTGGCCCGAAAGGGAATTTTATCTGGATTGAAAACGGGACTCGTCCATGTAAGCGAACGTCGGCATAATTTCGATGGTTTGGTTCGAGAGAGCTGTACTACTGTCATAAACATCTTTGACCAAAAATTACGCAATACCGAAAACACATTAATCTGTAAATTGATGTTATTGTGGAAAGTTTAGGGTCAATTCATTAATTTGAATTATTAAATTACAAGTGTAAAAATATAGCAATAAAGCTTTAGCACTTTATAACCTTAAAGAGTTAAAGTAATTATAAAAATTTGATTCGTGTATATTGACACTGATAAACACACATTTAAACAGATGAATTTTGGTTAACTTATTAAAAAAAAGCGCGATCTAGAAATATTTACATGTGTCGATCTCCAAATAGCACTAAACGAAAAAAAAAAGTGCCATAGCTGACACATTAGACAGTTTGAGTTAAACTTGCTAATAGGGTCGCAAATTTAAGATGCTCAAAAACGAATAACGTATTGCGTTTTGAGACACCTTTACAACTGCGCAAAAATTCCACCTATGGTTATTTCGGCCTTTATTTAACCTGGGGGGATAATCGGACCTTGATGTGTTTGTTGGTGCATAATATTATGAGTTGCATATATGACAAAACAATTGCACAAAAGAGTGTCTTCATATAAAAAGTTGATTTTTTTTTAAATTTCCAATAGCAACACCTAAGTTTAATATCTTAGAAATGTTGAAACTCCTAAATCTAAGTTGTATTACTTTTGGATGAAGATTTGACGAGTTATTTAATTAAATCACTTGATTACCTTTGTGGGACTATCTCCAATTTTACAATCGTTTAATGGAGGTGGGAAGAGACATAATTATGTGGTTGAAAATCTTGAAGGCCTGAAACGGATATGCAGTCAATCATGATGAATCAATAAGACGAACTTCTTAACGAAACTACGTAGTATTTCGTATAGAAATTTGTTATACAGTTGAAATATAAACTTAAAATAGTTTGTTGTTACTTAAAATGTAGAATTTGGTATAATTTTTAATATGGAGACAGCGCTTTATGCAAAGTTCATGCCATGCAATCAACTTAAAATATTGTTGATGAACGAAAACATAGAGGCTATTCTCTATAATGAAAAAGGTTGGAAAAATAAGTTTTTGCTCAATAGTTAAGCAAATCTCATTTTTTTTCACAGATGAAATGCCTATAATTTTAAGCAAAAAACTTGAGACAAATTTTTCTAAAAGATCTTTTTTTTTACTGATCCGAAACTATCTCGCGTTTAGTGCAACATTTTCAAATTTTTAGAATATAATACAAGCAGTAGGGTGTAGAGAAGTCTTGCTAACTTTCGTGTAATAAATAAGTAGATCAAATAGATCTCAAATGGACCAAACTACACTTATTCTTGATAATTTTTAAACTACCTTACTCATTGAAGTTATTAAACTATTTATGCTTATCACTGTAGCCGTTGATTTGGTTTCTTCTAGCTAGCTTTTTGTGTGAGAAAAGAGCATTTTTTATAATTTCAAATAAATATAATAAAAATTTCTTATAATATATAAAGTGACTTTTACAATTGTATCAAGCTACTGGTCGAATTCGTTGGCCACGACCCATTGTTTGAGTAAGTCAGCGAAGCGTTAACAGACTCCGGGCTTTTATTGTGTCAACAGGATTCGTCAGGAAAGCGCCTTCATTCTTTGCCACTTGACTTAACTTTCCTTTGCTATAGACGTCAACATCTGCCCAATTTTCTACTTGTCATTCATTTTTTTTTCAAAAAGAAATATTAATATTTAATTAATGATGCGCTTAAAGTGAAATGTGACGTTAGTCCGAAAATAAAGCTTGTTTGACTCGTTGGTAGTCAGTAATTGAATTTTTTTCATTTAATTCTTTATGGGTTCAAGCAAACTCTGTCTTTATAAATAGAATTACTCGATATACTTTTTATAGTTTCAAGACGATGTATGTTTTTTTCTGTTTAGTTTATTAAGTATCGTTATTTTCATAAATCAAATAATTGTTGCATCAACTTTATTTATAACGTTATTACAGGGTTAACTATATTTTGCTAATTGTAAACTAGAAATAGAATTAAAAATAAAAGCATATTGATTTTCAAAAAAATAAAATTCTGAGTTTTTATTTAGTTGAATGTAGCCAGCGAATAAATTATTCATAAAACAGAAATAATTGTAAAGAGCAGTTAATAAACTTAATATACTATTAAAACGAACTTAAATGATCAAGGCATAGATTACAATTTACATTTGAAATGGTTAGGTTTATTCAAATGATAAATATTTAGCTGATATTCAACTTTTTAGTACTCGTTCAGAGATATATTGTCGGCTCCTTACCTCTTATTGCCATTGTTTCTTTTTTTTTTTAATTAACGGATTTCTGAACGGTCTGACTCCATCAGTAGAACATGGTTAACAAAATGCCTGATTAAAAAAAAGACCATGTAAGCAAACAGTAGTCAAAATTTCTCCATAATTCGTCATTCATTTAAGGCTACTTGCATAATTAATTAAAATGCCGATTGAATGCATCATTCCAAAGCTCTCACTCAACTAAAATTAAAAAGTAACATAAATGTGGCAAACTCTTTAACATTATTCAGATTACTTCTTACTCCTGCTTATTCTCTCCTTTTTTACTTTGTCACCTTTTTAAAAACTATGATAAGCTTAACTTAATCTAAGAACTTTTAGATGTTTTACACGTTTGATCAGCTCCTGTCATCGTACTTTTATTTTTCTTACAATTAGCATATCAGCTGTTTTAATTATGTTTCAGAGGGTCTTTAACCTCAAATAATTTATGTAAGTATAATTAAGTATAGATATGTCTCAGTTTATCTAATTCAGATACTACTTGTAAAATTACGAAGAATTTCAGGAATCCAAGATTCAAACTCAACCATTAATTAACAGTGACTCCTTCAGAGACTACTTGGACATTATTTACCAGTTTTAAGTTAGAATGAAGTTGAAAACGGTATCAGTAGGTCTAAAACTGCCTTCTTACTTTCTCGATTATCTTGCGTATAACTTTCAAATTATGAAAACACGTTATTTTGTTTCATATTAGGAAATTTAATGACTTTCTTGCAATAATCTGTGGTATTCCTACGAATTTAACTCGGGATCTTTAAAAGAAACTTGAGTGCAGAGGGCTGGTCTTCTACAGGGTCGTTGATCGTGCCTCCACCCAAGGCATATATTTACCTCGGGATCGTCCCGAGGTGACTAAGGGTCAACATAAGGCCTCCTCCACATCGTAAAAGAGAAAGAAATAGAAGATGTACATAGAGCAAAAGGTATTCAATAGCCTGGGAAAATTTCTAATTACAATAAAGATATCGATTGAGAAAAAATTGAAGAAAGATTACAGTAAAGTTTTTATGTTCTTTATTATAAGTGGTAAAGATTAATATTTGAAATGGCTATTAAACAATATTGAAAAAATAACGAAGTGGAAAACCAACGTTGAAAGGCCAAATGAAATTTTAGATATATACAAGGGAATAGCTCGTTTTTACTTGAAACAAGCTATAAGTAACTGTCACCTAATTTCACAGCCATGCAATTCATAAACAACTCATTCACAATGTTCACCAAACGTAGTTTCTTTCTAATTAAGATTATTAAACGCCAAATATGATATTATAAAATAAACGGAAGGATAAATACAACCAGTTTAATAATATCTACCACTTTCATACCAAAAAGAAATGGGGAAGCTAAAACCACAATTAAAACAAAGAATATTTAGCATTTAAATTTACTTAGCGGTTTCAAAGTTGGTTTATTTAGTGCAATATATATATCAACACAAATTAGTTACGTCTTTATGTATAATGGTGAACAGTTTTGATCGTCAACCTATGTACACTGTTAAAAGGAAAACTCTCAAAAATGAGCTCTCATTTTATTGTGAGAACAACATTCCGAAAAAAGTATTTGAAATACCGAATTTGAGAACGAATACCTTAAAATCTAACAACCTACTAGCCTATCATTTTTTTTCTCAAAAATGAGAATATGCAGGTTTTCATATTTGAAAATAATGGTATTCGAAGCTATTATAAACAGATGGTGTTCCAGATAATGAGAACATTATTCTCAAAATTGAAAACCAACTATTAACAGAACTATGTAGGAAAATCCTTACTTTAAGAAAAAAAAGAAATTGCGCATAATGTGTTTGCCAACATACAGATTTCTTTCATCTGCATACACTTTTTGTGATTTGTCGAACTCAAAACTGCATAATTTTCTTTCTTGTCTGTTTATGTGGGGCTGGGGAGCCCAGTCGGTTAATCACTCGATTAGCATGCGGAAGGTCCCAGGTTCGGTCCGGGCATCGCCAAAATAGTTGCCGACCTATAAACGGCCCGTGCAGCCAAAAATGTCCGACGTGTAATACCCCGTGTAAGGGAGTGCACGTTAAATATCCTTCAAAGTCCTAACGTTGCGTACGATGTCGCCCTTAACGGTTGCATTGGGTGCCTATTCAGGTGTTGGCTCGTCACCTGACTGTGGTTCTAAAATACGACGCCTGTCGCCAATAGCTCTCGTGTAGCTCTAATGCGACGATAATTCAAACCTAACCTAACCTTAATGATTGTTGCGCTTTGCAGAAATGCGCTTGAGCAGAAACTTATTTAATTTAAAACTCCCTGGGGAAAATTTCCCCTTTTCAAAATTCCGCTATTAAAAAGAGTGCAAACACCTCTGAGCTGGAGAATCCTCTAAGATCTAAGATTTTCAACCGCGTACTTAAATTATTATTTATGATATTCTTTCATTATTATTTGTGGTTTTTAATTTCGCGATCTCAAAGAGAAAGTGTTGTGCGCTGTCATAAACTTTTTTGATGGATGATGCATCACCAGTACTCACCTTAAATTAAATCTTTTGAAGGGCAATTTAATAGAAACCATTTATGCTTAACCCAACTTTGACGCATTGTTTAAAAATTACTTTTTCTTTCTTTGACAACTTAATTTCGTATATAAAAACGTACGTCGAAACGTAAAAGTTTACTGTTTGTTTCCGCGTTGATTTCATCTGTTAGCTCTATTTTAGTAAGCAGTGAACTTCAAAGAAAGTTGTTTATGATTTAATATCGAAAAATGCATTGTCAAAAATTGCATTTCATTAAATCATACTATAATTTAAAACTTGTTAAATATAAGTAATATTTTTAACTTCTAAACTATAAAACAAAATTTGTTTTATTATGTCTAACCAACAAAAGCTATGTAACGTAGGGTTTGAAGCCATCACCAAAAATATTTCTAAAAATCACATCACGAATTTGACAAGAAGTGATTTGACTAAATATGTTGGAATGAATATGCGTCCATTTGTCCAAAAGGAAAGGTTGTATTTGGTTTACACGGAAACTCAAAGCAGTAATTTTGTATTTTGATGATGGATCTTATTCTTTAAATTTATTTTTGATCCCGGGCTAATGTCTGTTACAAAATTGATCCAAGATGATTTGGTTGAAGTAAGTTCCTTTTTTTTATGCTTAAAAACATATTTCTTCGATAAAATGACATCACTATACTCAATAAAGTTCATACATTCTACATATTTCACTAAATGTTTCGAAGGATTGGATCAGCTAACCTTAAACTACGTGAAACTATAAGGGTCGGTCTGTTCATTACCTCGGCGATCGTGCAAAATTAACATTAGTTTTCCATACTTATCAAGTTGTGTTAAAGTGGAATTACACGATTTAGCAACGTAAAACAAATCGTCAAATTAAGACCGGTTGCTATATATAAGAGTGTTTATTAATGAAACCCTTTTAAAATACTAGTTTATGTACAAAATGATGGATTACACTTTAGCATAATAATTTGACTCAAATTAAATAGATCTTTTTAATTAGATATGAAATGAGAAAGCGGAAATTAAATGAAATGAGAAAGTGGATATTATTGACTCTTTAAAATTTTAATAATTTAGATCTCGTGAAAATTTATACTATAGTTTATGTGCAATATTTGGAAAAATAAAAAATTTATTATTTGACAAGCATATTTGCAAAAAAATATGGTATTTGGATTTTTAATAGGACATTTAGTTTCTGTCTGCAGTTCAAAAACAAGTCATTTAGAAATAGTATGAATCCCAAATAACTATTTAAAACTATGCACAAATAAAAATTGTGCATCTAAATTTAATTTCCACATGATCGAATGGTCAATTGCCCGTATACGCAAAACAAAACGCATTAATTTATCTATCCATAATAATGCCGTTGTTTGCCATTAAACTCTCATTCAAATAAAAGGTTTTTACCTAAAATAAAATTATATATATTTTTTTTTTTAAAGTATTATTAAAACTCAACATTATTCATTAATAAAGGATATGTAATTATTTCTTTGTATAATTCGTATAGTAAAATTTTTCTTTTAATTATACAAATATTAAGTCATTGCAAATAAATTTCAATTTAAAATTAAAAATATTTTTTTGGAATTGAGGATTCCCTTATTAGACTCATTGAATGAGTAAGCATCTAACTACTCTTAACTTAATTATTGAAAGTGAGAATAGCCTTGGAAAAACAACTTTATGCTAGTTTAATGATTAATTGTTATTTATTAAGGTTCACATGAAACAATTGAATGATATGCATAGTTTTAAATGAGGAAAGGTGGGGTACACATTAGAACTCAAAATGATTTTCTAGCATCCCATCTGGCTCCTCCAATTTCGTGAACGAATCAATTACCATGACAGGGAAAATCATTAGACAAATTACAACGTCGTTGAAACAGTTGCAAATTACACAATGATGACCTAATATTCTTTAATATATCACCAAAATAACCACTCTTACTACAGGTTCGCACCGTCCTCCCAGCAATCATAAGTCGCCGCACGTAAGTCTACCGCCGTATGTCAAATAGAAATTACGGCAATTGAAAAATTAGAGGTGTCTAATGTCCCGCAGAGGTCCTTATGTTACGTAAGAAACCGGAACTATAGTTCATTCTTATTCCACGTTCACTGTGTGTCTCTGAGTTGGGGTACAACCCTGACACATTTTTTAAATGAAATACACTCGCAATGTGGTGATAACGATGCAGGGTATGGGCTTTATAATAACCCATGGCTAATTTTATCGTTTCTTGCGAGGGCATGATTGCTCTCTTGGTTTATTTTATTAGTAACTACAGTTTGAAAATAAAAGTATATCTTAATATTTTATTCATCAGTTATGAAATTAATATCTGTCTTTGCTATGCATTGACGCAATGTTCAAATGTTTTCTTTTCAAAGATAGTTCTTGTAATAAATGTGTGAGTTCTGCCCAGTTATAAAACAGTTAGTTATTAGTATCTAAATTTTGCTTCAAAATAACTTAACGATTTTTTTTCTATTTGCAAAAAAAAAAAAAAAAAATCCACTTTCACAACAAGTTCAAACCTTGAACTTCATTTCTGCAAACAAAATTCGATCATATTTCTTTATAAGTCAAAACCAATATAAAATTTCAACTCAATAACAAGGTCACCACACCGGTGCGTTTTGCCTTAAAAAGCCAGCATTCCTTTATCCACTCCATTAAAACAATAAAACACGTGCATCCGTGGAAAAAAACGTGAATTAGCTGGCATACATTACAACATAACCTCCATCGGAGATCTTTTAACCCTTAAAGTAATATGCGTCTTTTCTCTCGGCTACCTCATCACGAGCCAAAGAGGATTCAGTGTTTTCCACCGATTTGTATGATTGATTACTCTCGCAACATGGAACTAGTGAGATTAAATTAAAATCCCACTGTATATTCCCTACCGTTACATTCTCGTTTGACCATTTCCTTTGACCAACAAGAAATTAATATTGAAAAATACAAATAAATTCGACTGTTTTCGTTAAACTTTATGCTTAAGTAA
Organism: Hylyphantes graminicola; assembly: GCA_023701765.1. NCBI lineage: Eukaryota > Metazoa > Arthropoda > Arachnida > Araneae > Linyphiidae > Hylyphantes > Hylyphantes graminicola. The sequence continues at coordinate 50,257,228 of CM043111.1, forward strand.
CACTAGAACAATGAGTTGAGTGAATTTTATTAAAATATGTTTACCTGGCTTGAAATGTAAGACACTTCTGTTGGTTATACATTGCTTCTAAAAATATAACTGTGGTCAAGTTTTTTAATGTCGTATTATACAAATTTTTGTTGGTTAGGGACCACTGTTCTAAAATAGTCCTATTTCAAAAACCAAGAATGTAACATAAATGATTCTCATTAATAACTGGAAGTGAAGAGATTAAGTTTTATATCAAATCAAAATTTACATCTTTCCGATTAAAAGCTGCCTCCATAAATTTGTATCAAATCCCTGTATCCCAAAAAACATGTAAAGACGTACTATAATATGACGCTTTAGTGGAATTGAAAACTAAACAATTTGACATCCCTTCAGCATGTATCCAATTGCAGATTTGGCTTCATTCATTCTTTTTATGCCTCGTATCGTTTTCCATTCAATGAGCTCATTTATCCTTTGTGTTTTTGCATGCATTATTATTTTCAATGGCCTATACATCATATGTTCTTTTAGTCGGCATAATGGGCAGGTGTTATTTTACTAAGTGGTATAATTTTTTTATTGTAAAAGTGGCAACCTTCAAGATATTATTGTGCAAGTTTTTATTTAAAAAAAAAACAATTAGTTGCATCGCTTAAGGATAAAAAAAATTAAGTAATCACAAGAGCTTTTAACATTTCAGTATCAAGTATAACAATTATTTAAGTTGTTTTTGTGCGTAAGTGTTTAATATTTTTCTTTGCTTTTTTTAAGTTTTTCTTACTTTCAATTACATAATATGAACTATAATAAGTATTGCTATAGGGCTGAAAATCCGAAATGGGTATTTTGTGTTTAAGTGCTGATCAAAAAGAAGTGATTTTTGAACGTTGGTCCGTTTGGCACTCTGCCTGCTTGAAATAACTCAACAACTCAAACTAAAAGAGCTACGGATTTCAAATTTTTTATACAAATTGTAGTACCTGTCAGACGTCATAATTTTTCCAAAGCCACAAGCCACTGAAGAGCTCTTCTTTCAAAGATCAAGAGTTCTGTCCAGAGAGTTGAAAATGTTTTTTTTTTCCTTCGTCGTGCTATAAGATCCTTCCGTCTATCACAGAATCAGTAAATCACAGTAAGAAAAAAAAAATTTAAAATAAATTTATTTACACTACGAATTAGATCCCGTCTTTTCATCTGATACCCTTATGAAACACCTAAATCCCAGTTTTGTTTACTGTACACTTTGACTAAATGGCCTAAGTTATTTTACAATGTTAACAAATCTACAGTGGGTCACGATGTATCACGTGATGATAGCCTACCTCTCGACCTTAATGATACCTCTCGCATCGAACTACGTTAATAGGACATGTGAAAGAAAATATCGCTCATAGTTTTATTACATGTTCCTTAATTAATTACCCCTACAACCTGGTCATTAATTCATTAACGTGTGTGTAGCACTACAAAACTTTAAACGAAACTTAAATTCTTTCTATACATAATACTGTATTTGAATTAATATATTATACTGTATTAGAATTTATACTATATATTGTATGACAAAAAATACGAGTAAAAAGATATAATTTTGGAATTCTTAACCTCATAAAATAAAATTTTTGAAATTTCCTTATGTGTATTTTACCTACCTTTCAATGTATTGATGTATTGAGTGGCAATTGAGAGTCGTGTAATGTTACACATCACTAGTTTTTTTTCTTAAAAACCACAGCAAAAATTATTCTTATAATAAAAAAAAGTTGCATGAAAACGAGGCCACAAAACAACTGTTGCTTAATAATAAGTATGCTTAATGTTCATCGTTTCGTGACTTCTCAGAGAGTTGCTTAACTTTCATTTGAAAAAAATAATAACATTTTCATATTCATTTTCAAAATGGAAACCTAAAGCATTTTGAACCTCGGCAATGGCTTTGGTTCATTAGTATCGTCATTGTTTTAAGCACATAACTGAAAGGTAAGTTAATAAAATGTTTCCAATAATACTGTTATTTGTTTACATGCTCGTTATATGGACATTGAACTTGTCGAGAGAATGTCTTCACTTTGAAAGTATGATTGAAGCGGGATAATTTCAATAAATTCATTTGCACAAATTTTGTACCTTCACACTATAAAAAATATGTTTTTCAGGCACACCAACTGCCGTTTTTTTTCTTTAAACACAACATACTTTTTTTGTCAGTGCAGCCATTTTGTCTTCTAACTGTGATAAACCCTTTTACTAAATATTACACTCGCGTATATGTATTAACTTTATTTTATAAAGATTATTTTAATAATTGTTATCAAAATCAAATTATTATAGTGTCTAGTTTGTTTCCATTTTAATAACATAATTCTAAAATCGAAATTTAGCTATCAAACTTTTATAAGCCAAAATAATTTTTTTTAATCTCCTTTTGCAGACTTGATAATCTTTATCGTTTGCTATTTTTTTCCAAGTTCAAGAATAATGATATATTTTTTAAATAAATACCTTTTTGAAGCCACAAGTTTACATTTCGAAAAATAATTTAGTAAAATTGTTGCTTTAAAAATAAAAGCGAAACTTTTGCATACTTTTTATGCAAATTTAGAATTTTTATGCATATTTCTTCATTCACATATAGTGAACCTTCAAAATAACTTTATTGTGCTATTACAACAATCCGAATTGAATTATATCACAAAAATAAGTATTTTTCAAGAATTTTATTTTTATTTTAAATAAAGTGGGTGACAGACGGACTGAACGATTATAAAACCTTCCACTTTTTTTTACGTTGTTAACTTAGTGTAGAAGCTAAAAAATGTGTTTTGTACATACTATAAGTTATTTTATTTTTAACTTTTAATAAACTAATTTTTTTTAAGTATGACGAGTTTAGCACTGTAAATTTTGATATCCTTGTAATGACTTTATGAACCAACGTTATTTTCTTCTTTAACAATAATGTGAAGCATCTGACGAATGAAACAAGGTCAAGAAAAAACATATTTAGCGTGTATTCCTTACGATTCAATATAATGAAAGCTTTCGTATAGCTGTGCCTGTTAAGTTTATGTAATGTATTAGATAAATGGAATTCTAACTTTTAGTAAGATCGATACATCGAATTTAAAAGACCTCAATCGGTTTAAAATATACATTTTAAATAACGTTTAAGAATGGTGTCAATCTCATTAAAAAAAAAGTCTACGATTAATTCTTCCTACCTTTTCTTGATAATTGTAATACACGTGTATATTTCTAGACATTAAAGTGCAATTATTCAAGAAAAATTCATGTGAAATAGATGAATTGATTAAATAGTATTGACCTTATTAGCCTAGTGCATATTAAAAATAGTAGAAAAGTTCTTAAAAGCTACAATAAGATCATTGGGCCTAATTACGTCGATAAGCCAATTTTGGAATACCCGTCCTATTAATTTTTTCAATTTTTTCATTGCTTTGCAAACGTGGCTTAAGAACAAAACACCAAAAAATTCAGCTTTGAGCGACAAGGTTATTTCAAATATTAAACACAATTCATTAATTAATCCTTTATATTTATATCATCTTCTTACTTTAAAAAAATAAAACACGCTTATTTTTACGTGATTTTATGTAATATACTCTGCTAAATATTGTTGTTTCGAAAAATCAACTGCAATTTTATAAATTTGCTGACTTATTTAAAGTCTTTCATTCATGTTCATCAACTATGACAAAAAAAAATATAATGCACAAATTTATCAAATATAAATCCTCTACCCAAAAAAATGTACTTTAGGTCACAGAGGCCATAGTTCTTCCAACGACCTATTACGATTTTTACGGAAGTTATGAGGCATCACCCACAGGATAGCAAAACGCTGAAGATCGCCCATAACCAGAGTCTATATAGTTTAATAAAACTCGCGTCTGTAATAACAGTTGTGTATCGACTCATCTCCCTGACATGGAGGTTAAATTGCAATAAACATCTCCATGGCACCCGAGGCGAGGCTATGGATTCTTCCGGTCTTCCAATATATTTGATGAAATTGAGATTGAAAAAGTTTTCTGAGCCCTCCGGAGATGAGTTGAGGGCGGACTAAGCTATTTCATACAGTGCGGCGTTGCGAAATGTGAATAACAATGTCTATTTAGGTGTTTTGTGTTGAAAAGATTAAAAATATTGATATTTGTATCTTTATGACGTTATTTATAAAAGAAATGAAGAAAATCTAATACTTATGTGGTATTAATCAGACTCTGTAATTATGCACATTTTGTAGTAAATTTTAAAACTTAATGTCATATAACTAAGTATGTATACCACTATATAATTTGTAGGTTACTTAATTCTGTTATTTAGGTAATAACACTTTAATATCCTAAAAAATAAAATATCTTTTACACTCTCGGAAATAACACTTTCATTTTTGACGATTCATTAATCCTCAAGCATCATTTCTTTAATTTTGAGGATTATTTCGTCAAACTAGCACGTGACTTTTGAGTAAACGCCAATCCTCACTTTAACGATCTTGATTTGACGATTCTGTATCTTGATTTTGAGGAAACTGAATCTCATTACTGTACTCAAATGCTCCAAAATGACGAAATATTTCTTTGGATTAGACGAAATTCGAATCCTCATAAAAATGACGAATCAAATTTCCTCACTTTGAGGAAAGAAAAACTCGGAGCATTTGCCAGTAAACTTCATCGTCGAAATTAAGGAAAATTTCGTCGTTTTTGAGTATTCATTTCTGAGAGTGTACTATTGTACTTATTATATTCTTAAAATAAGAAACCATTTAGTAGAATTGCAATTGTGTAGTACAGTTTATATTGATTAATTAAAAATAAAAAATTAGATCACATTCAAAGTGAAATTCAATTTTAAGCTCTTATTTCTTGTCTAATAGGCATCCTGTGTCTCTAATAGAAGTCGTTTTATGAATTTACAGGAGTTTGGAGATCAAAACTTGGCTTAATTTCACTTTTTAACTTATTAATACAAATTAATGTAAATTAGTTAGCCTACGAATATTACTACTTCTAACTTTACAAAAGTTGCATTCGAGCTATTTGTGAACTAGTTTTGCATCCAAAAAGTCTTTTACCTTAAATTCTGTCTATTTGTACCAGCGGGTGATTTTTTTTTATAAGAACCTTGTTTCTTCGTTAAGCCTCGGAGCAAGTTCATTTGCGACTATGTCTGCAATTCGAGGCGTGCTTTGATAGCCAACCCACACGTCTCTATATAGATGATGGAATGAATCTCTGCAAGTCTCACTGTATTAGAGGTGAAAATGGTCGTGAAAAAAGTCAGGATCGGGTCATGGGAGTGGAGTAACCGTCTTAACAGGGGTGTGTTGGGTTTTGTTTCCGCAGTTACATCACGAAATTCGCTCGGAAGCTTCACTTATTCTCTTGTTAATCCTTAAGAACACTTGCTTTCTTTTTTTGCTTCTGAGAACTACTCTTTAAAATCTTTTTTATGAACTTTTTACGTACATTTTCAAGTTGCCAGACAAAATATGTTTATTTTAATAATTGTATCTCACTGCAATCTATAAGCCAACGAGGTTGATTACTGAAATACCTAAAAATAAAAGCAACATAAATTTATGTGTGTATATATGTTCACGATGCATAAAACTCATAGATATGTTGATTTCTGAATTTAAAACAAATTATAAACTTCAATGAGTTACATTATTTTAGAAAACATTAAAAATGTACCTAACAAATAAACAATCCATCAAAGCAAAACTTAAAATCAACGGATTACGTACGTTTATGTTTTATAACAAGTAAAAAATATCATTTTATTCTTTTATCACATCTCTAGTTTGTTTTTGGTGGTTTAATGAATACTCCACTCTATACACTTTCCAGGTCAGACGAGCCGTTCTAATGGCCCTTTTCCATAGCTACAACCCTTTTTTTAGTTCCTCTAGGTTGAACTTTATTTCCGAAAGAAAACTTTTTTTTTTAGTTAAAAAGCGATTGTGTTGAACTTTGTTTCAAGGGTGAAGCCTTTAACACTTGCGCTATTGAATCGTGTTTCATGTCATTTATCATCTTAATTTCAAAATTATACCATTAGGCACCCAATGAATAACGTTTGACCGAGAAATCTCACCTCTGAGTTCAAGTGGTCTTCAAGACTCAATTGGGTTTGAATTCTTCATTTATGTTACAAGATCGACATTTTTATTTTGTCAATGAAGAGTGAGCCTTATTAAAACGTCTCCAGATATTTTGGTGTAAACGCAGCCGGGAAAAGCCTTCAAAATAGAAACTTTCTTAACCAATTAGGGTGTTTCCGTAGAACAATTTAGAAGTTCATACATCACGCTCCCAATTTATCACAATTTATATGAAATGTATGATTTCAGTTTCAAAGATAATAACGATTTACTTTAAACTCTTATCAATCCAATTCTGCACGTTTCTATTTTTTCAAAGTCCCAAAAGGTTAAAATGCTAAGTGTATAATTTTAAGGCTAAAGGTTGTAAACGATATATTTAACCTTTTGTATATCGGTATAAGCCAATGTGTTACTAAACCAACTAAATGCGTCACAAGTTTTAGTAAAAGTGTTCTATTTGTGCACAATCATTTAATGGTGTTTTATTTATTTTTTTTATCTTAATAGGGTATAACAATAAGTTTAATTTGTTTACTCTTTTATTCGATAAATTTCTTGTTTTTATGTTAATAAATTTTTTTACTAGAATAGCAACACTGGGTGAATAAAATTTATTTATTCCAAATTTATTTACTCTAGTAAAAAAAATAGATAAAGAGTTCGAAGTTTTATTCTTTTTGTTTATTATTAAGAAGAAACTATTTTTAAATTTATATATAAAATCAACATACACTTTTGCGTTTAAACTTTCTATTTTTTAACGATTTATAAACTAGTAAGAAAGAATGGTTTATTATTCAACGAAAGTGACCTTAAAATTTTTCAATGCCTTGATTGAACTTAATTTTGAATAAATAATGCAGATAATATATGCAGATTATACATCTCAGAAAGAAATTCGCCTAACCAGAGACTTTTAATTTGCGAAAGAATATTAATGAAAATAGTTAATATTGGCGTTTAAAATTTTAAATTAGAAGTTATTCATTATCGTTTGATAATTATTTTTTTTTGAGTTTCGTAGAATTATGATGAAATTTTTTAATAAATATCTTTTAATCGCCACAATTTACTTTACAGTACGAAAAATATATAATAATCAAAACTGATGCTTTAAAAATAAAAGCGAACCTTTGCATATTTTTTATGTAAAATTAGAATTCTGTATACATCTTTCTTCATACATATATAATGAACCATCAAAAGAACTTTTTTGTGATATTACAACAATAAAAACCGAATTAGTATACCGCATAAATAAATATTCTTTCAAAAGTTTTATTTTATTTAAATTTTAAATAAAGTTTCTCGTACATTTGACGAAAGGGCAGCGGTGAAAATAGTGAATGAAAATGGAATTTACATGCTATTTCAATGCAGATTAAATCTTTAGTTATTTAAATCTATAATAATAAAAGAAAGAGTCTGTCTGTGTGTCTGTCTGTCTGTGTGTATGTCTGTGGATCGCAAAAGACCTACTTAGACTGCTCTAAAAAATTCGAAATTTTTAATATAGATTCCTTTTAATACCTACGTGTGCACCTGAGGCTTAGATTTTTCATATTTGATTGAAATTTTTAATTAATATAATTAGTTTTTAAAAAAAACGTCATCCACGTGGGATTGCGGGACCATAACAGGGCTTGAAAATACATGGTCCGGGCCGAAACGGGGGCTTGACGCCATCCTCTATTAGTTTGATTGAGATATGCGCTCGCCCTAGGGCTGCTTCATCTATTAGTTTGATTGAGATATGCGCTCGCCCTAGGGCTGCTTCATCCTCTATTAGTTTGATTGAGATATGCGCTCGCCCTAGGGCTGCTTCATCCTCGATTAGTGTTTGCTCTTTTAAGTGCGCATGCGCCAACACGAATTTAATTTTGTTTTAATTTTGAGTGTATTTTCACAAGGTAAGTATGCCTCTAAAAGGAAGCAATGCGAAGTTAACGAGTTCCCAGTAAGGCGGACCATACTGCTAGTTTTAAATATACTTCTAATTTTAATTTTTTAATAAAATTTGGAATGTAGCCTAGCCTGATTTTTGCTTTAAAATGGCGTATCACACTTGTTTGTGCGACTTGCGGTTCGTTCTGTGAAAGTGGGTGACGGACAGGCAGACGGACTGAATGGTCATAAAGCCTTCCACTTTTTACGTTATAAACGTAGTGTGGAAGCTAAAAGCGATGAAGGGGCTTACACGCTTATAATGTATGCTTAATGTGGTAAATTTATAATACAAGCTTGTAATGAGATAATTGTAATTCAAGAAAACGACATGTAGTTTTGAACCATTTGCAAACTAGTTGACTTTTGGCCCAACAAACGTTGCATCCGGTTCCCTAAATTCTTTTAGTCGTCTTTTGAATCTTTACTTGACATTTGCATATGTGAGCTTCTCCTTATGGCTTCAAAGGACTTTAAAGTTTTATATGAACTGAGAGTTCTTCATGGTAATGAGCTCCTGGCTATGTGCTCTTGAACTTACACCGACTTTGCATCCATTCACTGAAATCGGCAATAAAAAGCCCACCGTAGTAAAATGCTTTTTTTTATATGGAGATATAGGGTTATGTTTGCACGTCTGGCTTAGATGGATATAAGGAGTAATTAAAGTAAAAGGTAAATAAGTATTTTAAAAAAGTAAATAAGTATTTTATCCGCATTAAGTCGAACTGCTGAAATGCAAGTTTCATATCTGAAAAAAAAACTATATTGCAGTATTGATTCAGAATACACGTTTTCAATATTTTATTAACTAACTACAAAAGGGTTAAAAATGTATTAATATGCATGCATAGTAGATGGCTTGCGATTAAAAATTAAGAATAGGCTATAAAGCTAAAAAAGCATACAATGATTTACATAATCATAATTATCATATTAATTTACAGTTATTAGTAAATTATGAATATTCAATCTATTTCACAATAAATATTTTTAAAAAAAATACGCGATTAATACTTCAGAACTTTCATAAAGTGCTGAGCTTTTGTGTGTATAACCGTCCTAAAAAAGTTATACTATCTCATTACTTGTTCAGGCCCGATGAAGTAATAAAAGGAATGTAAAATTACAAGATTACGTGCTATTTTGAAAAACGCAAATTTTCACAAAGCACCTTGAGTGACTTGCCAAACAGCGTTAAAATGCGTAGCAGGGAGTCCTTCACCGAACCGGTCAATAAAAGATCTTCTAATTTACTTACCCACATTAAAAATCAAGGTTTAACAATTAGTTATCTGCTTGCTACCTTTTCGGTAAAAACTTTAGTAGATTTATTAAAATGCAACTTTGATCCTGCATAACCTTTTGGAATTCTATTTTAAAGAAATCAATACAATTTATTCTAGAAATGAATGGTAATTTTTATGTAATTAAAATACATAAATGACTTCAATGATTGATATTTTGCCTATCCATGTGTTTACTTAGTTCATTAAAAAAAAATTTAGAATTTTAAATTTAAAATTGGGCGGAAACAAGTTGGGGATGTTTTAGGGTAATTCTTGCTTATTATTATCAAAATATACTGCCATTTTCTTTCTTATAAGTTAATGATACATAAGAATTGTCTCACCGACTTTTTAATAAATAAACGCCTAACAATAAAAAGCAATTAGGTAAGAAGAATTAAAAATCAAGTCTTTTGGCCATCTACCTTTCACTCAGACAAAAAAAAAAAGTGTTAATAATGGCGTGATCTAATTCAATCACAAGTCTGCAGCTGTATTTGACATCAGTGCAATTTGGAAATTTGGACGCTTCTATTCACTGATTTCTATTGTAATATAAATTTGTAAATATGACACAAAGTAAATCTATGACTATAGACATACACAAATGTTGAAAGTATTGCAAATTCCCTCTTTAAATACGATTTCTATCTATAGAATTCTGAAGCTTTTTCATTTGAAATGTAGTGTGTTCAATAGTTTAATGTAAAACTGACAAAGATATGTTATAAACTTTAATCCAACTAACTTCTCTATATACCTGCAGGCTTACTCATTTTTCAATTAACAAGAATGAATCAAGTTGATATTGGTTTTCTCACATGCTATCAATGTCTATTCTAATAAATATTCCTTTGTTTAAAATCGACCTGTCTGAACAAAACTGTAGCCTTGATTGGGTTAAAGATTTCAATTTTAAAAAAAAGATATTGATTGGTTTAAATTAGGAAAAGTGGAGATAAACGGTATTATTGTGCCTCACTTTGAAACTGATCGTATTGATAAGTAGATCAAATAGGATTGTGTGTGTTGTTTTGTGTTAATGAATGCTTTTGCATTATAAATTTTGTATAATTATACGGCTACGTAAGTACAAATATTTTCTAATTCTAGTGTGCTTTTAAGGGTTTAAATTTGAACTGGATAATATTATAAATTTAAAAATATTATATCATAACTATAAATTATTAATTTTCTTATAAGAATTCCATTGTCCCTAGCGAATATTGTCTGTGTTTATATAAGTAACGATTTGGTTAAATTTACTCCATTCTCAACTTTTCTATTAAGACACGTTTGCTATTGTTGTTGTGTCATTGCACGAATCAAATTAAAAAGCCTAGTTCCAAAAGTCTTGAATATAGAATTCCAAACCACCTATTTATACTCTTAATGGAATTGCCTGCACAACTGCAATATTTATAGGGCAGTAGATGTAGTGGCTACATCAAGGCTACACACTTTCCATCAATATCAATATAACTTTACCATAATGAAAAAGGACCTATTTCTTATTTTTAAACATTATAGTTTGCTCTTTATTGTCCTAAAGCAATACTATGAGTCACCCCTTTTTTACTATAAATTACGATATTCAGGCTCAGCCCTCATAGGGTCCACTCAGCATGTTTCTTGTACGCCATCATCTTTAATGAGCGTCAATCTCTGCCTTCTTGGGAAGTTTTTCTAATGATCGACTGCCGTGTAATTTACATACGTATTTTCCTGCTTGTGTTTGATACACGCCGAATAGTGATTGCTGATGTGCTAGTTCCACCGAATTTGTGAAATTGCTGTTTGGTGAATCATCAGTTTATTTCCGAAAGCTCTTCCGAGATGGTGCCCGATTTCGGGCCATGTGTCGACTGTCCAGGTTTCTTTTACAATCAGAAAATGGGAAATCTTTTGATGAATTTATTTTGCCAGATGACCAGGTCAGTTACTGTGGTTTATTGTAGTATACTGTATCGTTGTTTGAATTTGCAGATATTGATTCTAACTAATAAATTTCCTTAACAGTAGTATGGTTTCAAATATTGCATATTTTTATTATCAAAAATAAGTACTTAATTTTTATTAAAATTTCCTTTTTGAACTTTATATTTAAAGGTTTAGGACAATGAGGTTCATAAGAAAAGTATCTGTGTAATTGAAAGGTTTTGAGACACATATTCAACTAAAAACTTTTGTCATAGGCGACCTTGCTTGAAATTTGTCTCACTTAAACGTGAGTAATTCTAAATTTTACCTTGTCAAGCGTCCAAGAACATTGGCAATCTATAAATTAATATATTTACTATGAAGACATATTTAGTTTTATTGTTTTCATTAGTACTTTACTTCTTACTATTTAAATATCCATGCAGATAAAACTTATTTATGCAAGATACAAAAAAAAATCAGCGATTTTTTTTTATGAAACATAACTTCCTCAACCTGAAAATTAAAGCCGTTATTCTCACACTAGACAAGATCTCATCGTTAGGAGTAACTAAGGTTCAGTGCCTGATATACATAAAGAAAACTTGCTGTAAAAACTACTCACACCTTTAAAAGAAAAACGAATGAATAGTATCAATCAACGTAGTTGAGGTGCTCAATTAAAATAATTATTCACTCTTTATCGACGTACAGCATCATGCCTGATATCATCTGCTCGCAACACCCTGTTATGAGCATGTCCGTCTGTCCATTCCCCATGAGCCAGAACGTTGAACTTTCTGGACATCGTTAAATGGGAGCATATGATAGATTAAATAGCTACTAAAAAAACACAATGGGTGGTTGGTTATCGCCTGGCTAAACGGCTTCTCGTTTTAGAAAGTAAGATTTTACCTTTTGAAAAGCGACGATAGATTCCATTGAGAATTTTTTTTTCTTGGTGTTTCTGTATTTTTTTCCCTCTCGTCAACACGAGATGGGGATTTTTTTGCATCAGTCAATGGTCTTTGTTTCACAGCATCTGCCCTTGAAGATAAAACAAAGAATATAACTTGAAGACAAACTAACTTAAATAAATATTTAAAATAATTCTATGTTGGAAGTGTAATATATTCATTGATACAAATCAAAATATCAATAACAAGTTGTGTATGTAAAATTAGTGGTAGGATTCGCATGAGCTTGCTGTCTGTAGAAACGTGGTGAGTTACAAAGTTTTACGCAGTATTTTTTAGAGACGTACTTCTCATAATTTAAGTTTTGGCAGCTTTCTCCATAGTTTCTGTTTAAAATAAAACTCTGCACTTTTGGGCATGATAATCCTGTGGTGTTAAATCAGATTTTTTTTCCGAAGCTGTACACCCAACCCCGATAGTAACTTTGCACATTTTTTCAGTGTATTTTTCTAAACTGATTTCTTTGTTCCACTTGTATTATAATTTATTTTTGGAGGGGGGGAGAGGATTTTTTATGTAATGTACTTGGAAATTGTATATTTAATGGATAAATTTTAAGAAAATTTTGTATCCTAGCTTTTAATGATTATAGGTTTATTCAATTTGATATATTTACTTTTTAGGTTCTGTCCTGGTTGTGCCGAAAAGGACATGAGTCGTTGGAGAGACATCAAGCTGTCGCTGATTCTTTGGGCGCCATCAAGCAACAGGAAGAAGAATTTGAAAAGTTTTACTTTTTAGCCATGGTAAGTGCTTATTTTAAAGCATTGATTTCCTTCTTGTAAGACCCGTGATACCTTTAAAAAAAACATTTTTTCGATTCCAGAATGTTTTAATCTGGTAGGCTTAATACTAACTTCCTAATTATGATTAATTAATTTCTAACAATAAGACTTTTAGTTTTACATTGGTTTTAGACAAGCTTCAATTCAACAACTGTGACTAAGGTTTTGGGATTTCTTGTAACCGTATGGAAACCATTTGTTATTTGCTTTCAAACTTTGCAGTAGTAAAAGAGTTATATTTTAAATCATTAAGGTTTAAGAATTTTGTTCACATTACTCAATATATTTGGGTTACTATGAACTTACTAGTCTAAACTAGTTTGCAATTCTTGAGTTTTAAAGACTATATCAAAAATAATTGTTCTGAATCATACAATCCATTGCATCATGCAATCCAAACTTCACTCCCTGTAACTGCATTTTTCTTTTTAATGAACTAATCTCTGTCAGATGACTTTAAATAGATTAATGACAAACGCAACAATAAGCGAGTTTTGCCGAGTTTAGTGAATTTATTATGGAATAAAACATATTCCTATAAATTTTTTTAAGTTAATCTTTGAATAAGATTTCTTTTTATCTAATATTCAAGCTGTTTTATCAAAGTATTTCAAACTACAAAGATTTTCTGTTAACTGAAATAGCATGCAATACGCTTCCAATATCATTTCTACAATCAATCGATAAATTAATGGGAGCATTGTTTCATTTATAAAATCAATTCGTAATATGATATTTCCAACTTTAAATGGTTTCTAATTTTAACAATAAACAATTTACTACCACCCAGCTTCTGAATTACGTACACGACTTTTGATATGCATTATGACGTTCATTAAATAAAGGGTTCTTTTCAAGACTCTTAATAAGGGCTTTGTTTCAAATCATGACCTTTATTGTAGGTGTCCTTTAAATTACCAAAGGTTATCTTCATCCCATAATCAAGTAGGCAAGGTGTCAAGTTCTCGTATCTGATCAGTTTACCAAAAATCTTTGTAGGCCATCTTAAACAACAAGTTTCTTGCATTATGCACAATTGCATTCTAGCTTTTTGAGATATATTGTTATCCGAAATGGTTATAAATGAGTGCCATTAACTTACGCTTAGTGGTCTTGAATTCGATATTAACGTTTTTCATTGTAATGATTGGTGTAAAATGTATTCACTGTCGTTAATCGTTGTCACAAGACCTTAATAAAATACCAGTAATATAATGCCATCCTCTAAACGAGTTAAATTATTTATGTTTAATTTACAATGATGTTTAATTGAAATTAATAAATTGCAACTAAAAATAATTAAATTTTCTTTTTCATAGATTTTTTTTTAAAGCTCTCATGGATAACTTCTTTAATGGATAACTATATTATTCTAATATATTAAGCTAAACTCGACATTTCACTACGCTAATAGTGGGAAATGCATTTTTATAAGACATAAGTTTTTAGGCATGATCAATAAAACTTTTGTTTTTAGTGTTTAATACTGATGGAATAGTTTATTTATGGATCAAAAAAAATTTTAATATTTATCTTTTAAGGCTCTAATTGCCTTGAAGAATATATTGGTTACAGCTTCTTTTTAGAAGCCTAGTGGTCAAAACTAAAAATATTGAATTTCAGTTATTTTTAATGTTTTTCTCAATTTTGCAAAGCAACGTTTTCATATAAAGTAACTTAAAAAGATTAAATAAATATGCATTTACATAATTTAGCTTATTCTGTAAGAAGTTTCAACAAATGATGATTCCGTATTTGGCGTCATTAGTAAGGCGCAAACGCCAATACATTAAATTAGTTTCTGTCCATTAAACATGATAAGGTACCGCTGCACTAAATCAGAATAGACGGCTATTTTGAACAACACCCTTCATCTTTCCAAGTGCATTTCTACGAGTCTGTTCATTAGACGGCTGACCACTAGACGTCATTTCTAATAAACGACGTGACCACTCGCGGCGACGCTTGAAAGCCGATTCGAATCTTGGTGAGAAACGACTTGAAGGGGAGGGGCTCCTCTGGGACTCAAAAGCACTAGTGCGGATGCGGAAGATAAAATATTCTAATCTTTTATACATATTATTTAATATTCATATATTCAGTGCTTCAATGTTGTGGATAAATATTTTTAAAAAAACTTAAACGCGTCGCGATTACTACACTGTTAAAATTGTTGGCGCAAGATTGCACCGGAATTCTGGGACTTTCTAGCTGCCATCTATTTAGAACATGAATGCACCAATTTTGTGGTGAAATCATAGCTTTGATACACCTCAACAGTGGTGAATAAATGCACCAATTTTGTGGTGAAATCATAGCTTTGATGCACCTCAACAGTGGTGAATAAATTCTCCAAATAGTGGTGGCAGCTAGGTAGTTCTAGGATTCCGGTGCGATCTTGCGCCAAAATTTTTAACAGTGTACCTGTATGTATGTTATTTGATTAAATTTCTTTTTAATAGACGTGTTCAATTCAATCGCTTTTTTTAAATTTAGATACTTAATAGAGTCACCGTGCGCGAAAAAGTGTCCTATCGGTAAAAAAATTTAATCGGAATTGCATGAAGTTTAACTTTTCTATCTTGTTTCATTATAGAAATATAAATGATCCGTAAATTGCATCCCAACTATTATACTAATCAATTTGAGATTTGCTTTAGTGGAAAGATCTTTAAATTTCGAAAAATTATTAATTTTTGATTCTAAAAGTCATATTCGCCGATGCTTCAACTTTTCGCGCATGGTTCAATATGATTGCATAAATTGACGGCAGAAATACTTTTTTTTACTAAATAATAGCAACTATATTGTCCCTTTTCTCGTCATTTATGAGAAACCGAGTTTAAGTATTTAAAATCGTAGAACTTTTTGTTCAACTTTTCGTTACATTACACAACTCAAAACGTCGGGATTTACTTTAGGAAATTGCCCATAGTTATTTATAATTTTTTAATGTATATTTTGGATGTACACTACCTGCCTTTTAATACCTATATTATTTTAACATAATAATTAAAATTTATTTTTTAACACTACTTACTACTTGAAATTCAGCATATTAGTAAAAATCTCGCCTTTTAAGCTGTTTATGAAAAATTCACCTTACAGGAGTTATTTGCTTGCTAAAGAACAATTTTAAGAGCAAACACAAAATTAAAAAACGTGTTCTTTGATAAATAACCTATTGATTTGTTCTTATGACCACTTCAGTCTAGGGCTTTTTCATTTTTCCTGTCATTTCTCTTTGTATCTTCCCCCCTTTTTCCATCTTTAGAACTATTTTTTGTTCGATTGAGGGGTCTTAATGTTCGAACCGCTGCTTTTCTTATCTTTTCTCTTTTCTTGGAATAACTATCTCGTAAATCTTGACATTTCTTTTGGGTTCTTTCAGATTAGAAATATGGCGCCCCTTTTTTTTTTCGGCTCTTACTTACCTGGATGGGGAGAAGAGTGGTTGTAATTATTTGAACTTTCTCCACGGAGGTCTGGAACTGCACATAAAACGTCACTATTTGTGATTTCAAAAATAGCTCTTTCCATTCCATTAAATGAAAGATAGTTGGAATCAAAATAAATAACGTTATACGCATATATTTCTTAAACAGTCATGGAAGAGCATTTATAATAAATATTTTGCTGAAGTTTACAGTTTTATTATTATTAAAAAGGTTATATATTTGCAAATCAGAATAATCACATGCTACGTTTGCTTTGCTCTGGTTTAGATAAATTTTTCTTGATAACATCAAAACATCAAAAATAAACTTGTAAAAAACATCTTGTAAAACATCAAAATATAGTTCTAAGCATATTTTCATAGTTATTATTTACAAAGGTCCATAAAAAAAATTCCAACAATATACCAATCGCCAACACAAGGCTATGCCTTACTATTATCTTTTAAAAAAAACTAAGGATGTACAAACACGTTACTTTCAGTTGCCACATAATAAATCAATGTATTTGAAGGTATTTATTTACCCTATGAGACCAAATAAAATAACTTCAAAATCCAAAATAATTCTATAGCAGCTACCCATTTACTTATCCAACGTTCTCGAAAACTTTATTATAACACTTGACAGGCACTAAGAACAAACTTTAAATCCATAGTAATTTTTAGTTCGAGCGGTAGAGTGGTTTCAGACAGACCTAACAATGTTCATCAGAACCACTATATTTAGAATCAGCCAAACGTTTAGAAAACACGAAATCTCTTTTTCCGATTTTCGACCACATCGCAATACTTTCATTACATTATGTCATATTTGGTCATTGAAAGTAAAAATTTACAAATTGCCAATTTAAGTATAAATTTTATTGAAAATTGCAGTTATTAATCTCCGAAACAGATATAAAGAATTGAACAAAGTGAATTTGCACAATTATCGTTATTCGCAAAGGCACCCATTCTACGATAAGTGCAAGGAAGACTTTAAGAAAAGGTCGTAAATAACTCTCGCTTTCTGCGACCCTCCTCGCAGATAAACATTTCCTTGAGTTAGTGGCCTCTTACCTGTGATCAGCCCACCTGCGAAGCACTAAAGGGCACACAAATCCCCTACGCCAAAGGTTAGTCCCATTACTGACCCATAGAAGGCCTTCAGAGTTTGGCGAAAGATCGATATATTGGCGATGAAATTAAAATTGTGTTTTTATCGAAAACGATATTTTATATTTAGATTTTATATTAATTATTTTATGCCAAAATTTTACTTACTAATACAATTGAAATTTAATTAGTTTTTAATTAAAAATAAAATTAATGTAATCTTAAGACATTGTTCTAAGCAAATTAATATTTTAAAACACTGCTGTGTCTGATCGGGTTAAATATCTAATTAAAATTTTCATTCTTAATATATTGGGATCTGTAAATAGAATAAATATAAGGGCTATAATGCTGCCGTGTGACACTTTTGAAAAGAAATTGGAAAATATTCTTATTTTAATTATTTTTTATTGCAATGAAATCATGAGTAGTTTAATGAGTTTTTTTGAAATATAGCTTCCACTGGTATTATTACTTAAATTCATCGGACTGTTATGTATCATTTAAAATACAATACTTAAACACGTTATTAAACTACAACAACTTAAAACTTTTATTGCCCTAGTCATTTCTGAAACCCGAGCCAAAGTAACACAAATTTCGTAAATACTAAATTACTTTTTTAAGTAAGAATTTTAGTTTAACATGTGGCTTTATATAAAATGAATTTTAGATACAAGATGTTTTAACCCTATGTGAAAATCCCGTTCATCAATTCCCAAGAACTAGTTTCATGGAAACCCCTGCATATATTTTTTTTTAACTCCATGTATCCAATATTTTTTCTCCAAAAAACGATGTTGCAAACAAAAATATTATGCCGGTTCTATGTTTGGCGAGTTTCTTCAACTTAGTTGTTGGCAGTCCTGTATATTAGAGGGGTGGACTGGAATATCTCCGGGGGTGTTTGTGGAGGTTAAGACGGCTTGTCACGTACCCCTGCTCCTTTTCCCTCCGAATTCTGAGAACTGTTTTTATGACTTCTTTTTATTATTTCTTCCTCGAATTTCACTCAGGTGCAGAGTTCCGCTTATAAATATGCAACCCCACAAACGCTGCTGCTTTCGAAAGGCGATTTTTATTGGGAAAATCGTAAAGATCAAAGAGTGATTTCCCGACAGTGAGTCGAGTTATGGCTTGTAGATATTGGATGCTTTTAAACTGAGTTATGAAACCATAATAAATTGATAAATCTTATCCTTATTTAAACAAAGATATTGCTCAGTATTTTTGGTAAATGAGTGACTTCCTACTTTAAATTTGAAGCTATGTTGTTGAAAACTTGTTGAAAACTTTTAAACTTGTTATTGAAAGCAGTCTTGTTTTTTAAATGACCAAAATTAGCAAGCACTTTTTACTTGTATCTAAGCTATAATGAATAAAGTCATTTATTCTTATTTCAAATTTTGAAATCTACCCTAAACTCTCAGGGGCTAAAATTTAGATAATAATGCAACATTAAATCAGAAAACCAGATCCATAGAAATTTACTTTAAAAATGCTTGGGTAAGCAGGTTAAAACGGCTCCTCTGTCAAATGTGGTGCTGCCACCTATTGGAAAGTGAAAGAAACAAAAAGGCTACCATTTTCTTCGGTCTTTCATCCTCACTTCATAGTATTTAATTTCATTTATTAGAGTATCTTTTATTAAAAGTATTGTCATTATGCCACTAAAGAAGGTATTGTAAAAGTTTTTTTGTCGAGTTTTGAATTTTAATATTTTTTCTTAATTAAATTCGTTTTTTCTAAAAGGAGAACATAGGCATGACACATGTTCAAATTTATGAATGGGAACATAAAAGAATTATACTAGAACTCGCGCTTATAATGCAACAAAAGATTAGGTACTATAGAATAAAATTTAAGAACAAGCTAGGAAGGCTATAAAAAAAGAGTTGAAGTGAAAGCTGTATTTATTTTTTTTGCGTAAAATTCTGTTTAGTTCAATTTACATATCTTTTTCTTTTTTTCTTGCAGTTTCGAGTAGTTTCACTTTTTTTTTGCTATTAAAAAAATATTTATTCCTCGAACTACAGATAAATTAAGCAGAGAATAAATAACATTAATTTTTTGTGAAAGAAAATTAATTAAAATACAATATTTTGGTCTTAAGAAGTTTAAATTATAGATGGATGCTGTGTTTGCCGATTTTTTCTTATGCTTATTAATCTTGTGCAGAAACGGCTGTAGATGAAATTTACAACAACAAACCTACTTGTTTTCTGATAGGAGTTCTAGTATGTATTTAAGTAACAAGAAAGTAGGCTATTTTAGTTCTTTTAGAACTTGTTTGTTTTTCTAAAACGCCAGTTGAAACCAAATTGAAAAAAAAAGTTATTTTAACAAACGTGCTGGCATTCAAACGACAGCCAACAAAATGACCTTTAAATGAGAGTTCAAACCTCAAATCTTTCTAAAATAAATACAATTACCATCTCGAAACGAAAACCACTGCCCCAAACCCAGTGTAGAAAGAAATACAAAACAAAATTCACTGTCCCTTTCAAAAGTTATTTAAAATATGAGTTTGTGATTTGAGAAATACTCTCGTTTCAACCAATTATATAAAAATATTTTTTCACTTCAGTTCCATGACCTTCCTTCTTTCACCAGGTTATTGAGTGACAACTCAAAACTGTTTTTTTTTTTTTTCGAAAGTTGTTTTCAAATTTCTTCTTATAAGTACAAATGGCCGTTTTCGCTTAAAAATCAAATAATAAAAAGCATTATGCCCTTGAAACCGGATTAAGGTTTTCTCGTGAATTTAAAAATAAAAATATATTCTATGTGCATATGCCAAATAATAATGCATCTATCCACACTAACTACATTTAGAAATCAAATAATATCAGGCTCAGCAGGAATGCGGATGTGCTTGGGCCTTTATTAAATTTCAAGGCTAAACAGCAACTAAAAATTATTTAATTTTGGCGAAAAAAATCTTACCGCGGTTAGATTTAAAAGGAAATGAGCTTATGTTCATCCATAAGCTTATTTTTTAAATTTTAATATTTTGGTCCTCGAGAAATGCAAATCATGCAATCAGGTATGAGCATTTTAAAATGAAAGTTTAATTTTTTGTATACAATACAATATTTTATTGCATGATTACTACACTAAAATTTAAAAAAAAAACTTTCAGGGAAAAATATGATTAAAAAAAAGGAAGGGTTTTTCAGGGAAATAAATAAAATATGGAAAAAAATCAAATTTAGCCAAGAAGTTGTCAACAGTTTTTTAACATTGAATTTCTGAATAAGATGCTTTAAATTTACCCATTTATGACAATTGGCAAGAAAATACATTTAAGAGGAAACAGGATGATAAATTAAGTTACACGAAAAACTATTATTTTTTTTAAAGTTTAAGCTAACGTTTTTATTCGTAAATAAAAGTATTAATGGTACTTGCAAATTTTCCAAAAATTTGTACGTACAAAATTTCAATCAAATTGCGAATAGAATACTACAAATTATACAAAATACGAAAGACCCATTGATATGCTTTTCCACCTCAAAACATTTATCAATCAGATCACGACCAAGCGATTTCAACCCAAAACCTACCTGTAATCAAATTGTCTCCCTCCCCAATTACCTCAACTCAAACGATCACCCGCATGGCTGTCTTCCCTGCACAAACTGGTCTTTCTCGGGGTCACCTGCCAGCAAAAGGTCGTCTGCAAATACGGGGGAGGGAGGAGGAATTCCATGAATGGAACACACCTGTGACTACATCGTCCCGAATCGTCCTCAAATATCGAACGTTAGAACCCCTTGCCTGCACCTTCTCATTTTTTAGCACCTCAGAAGTAGAAAGTGGGGGGTGGTCGGCGTAAATGACTGATTTACGGTGAGAAATGTAGGGTTGAAGTGTATTGTGTTTGGACTTTAATGATTTGTAACCTCATCCCCCCCCTCCCTACCGAAATGGTTTTTGTTATTAGTGTTTTGTCTGGTGGTGATGGGGGATGTGAGGTTTAGGTTTTTGTAAAGTAATAGTTGATTTAGTATAGGTTTTTTAAAATCAAAATTGAATTTTAATATTTTGAATCAACTGTTTAAATTTTGAGGGAAATACTTGCTATTAGAGATTAAACTAAACAGGTGCAGTAAACAGTAAGTTATGACAAAAGTGCTCCACAAATAACGTCAAATTTCGTATTTAAAAAAAAAGAAAGTTTAAAAAAATTAAATATGTTGATAATGAACGATTCTTAAAGAACATATTTTTATAGATCATAATGTTCGTGTTTTTTTTTTGTTTTTTTTTTTTGGGGGGGGGGGGGATTTGAATATGTTTAATATGTTTCGATTAATATTTCTAAGATGAACAATTCATTATCGTAGGGTAAATACTTAGGATTGAAGTATAAACTAAACGAATGTAGCAACAGTAAGTTATTACAGCATATATTATTATTGTACTTGAAGAACTGTCTGAAAACAATGTTTTTCCTTTTGTCGTAATACTTTATATTCTTAAAAAACGAGTTTCAAAATATAAGACACTCCAATGTCGTTAAAACGCTTTAATAAGCCAATTTTGTCATAATATTGTATGCATGACTGTTGATTATTTATAGTTAAGTGCTTTATAAAAC
This sequence comes from Hylyphantes graminicola, assembly GCA_023701765.1. Classification (NCBI taxonomy): domain Eukaryota; kingdom Metazoa; phylum Arthropoda; class Arachnida; order Araneae; family Linyphiidae; genus Hylyphantes; species Hylyphantes graminicola. Next base: position 50,279,428 of record CM043111.1, read on the forward strand.
AGCATATTATTAATAAAAATTGTTGAAATTTGTTTACTAATCGTATAACTATTAAGGAAATTTTAAAAATAATCCTAAAACACATGCATTTAAAAATTCGATTCTTGGAATATTAAGTTCTTTTAAAAAAATAAGAAGGTATGAAAACAACATGTTATTTTATTATTTTATAACATCTCTAACTTGACTTTTGGCGTCGACCTTGCTGTGTGTAATTGGCCTTAGGAGTTATGTCTTGCTTTGTTAATTGGAAGCCGACAAATACAAACTCTAGCTCTATCTACAAACTTAACAGAGCGAAAAAGATACTGAAAACGAGAATTTTTCTATTGAATAACTCTTTTAAAGTGAAATCGGACTATTTTCTAAATTTAAGGGTTTGTGTTGTTAGGATTTGAAAGGAAATAGATTTACAAGCATGTTTGTGAACTGTAATAAAATTTCCTGGTGTTTGTTATGCGAATAATATTTTTAAAGTTTTAAAGTGTGAAGTATGTGGAGGCGTTTTTTTTATCATTGTAGCATACAAAAATTTCATTAATGTAAGTGTTTAGAAAAAAATACGGATTTAAAATAATTCTAGCGATAAATTCTTCTTTCTAAAGAGAAGTTACAGTAGACTACAGCAATAAGTTTATTTTTGATTAGTCTGTGTATTAAAAATAATTAAACCTGCAGTGCATGCTATTTTTATGTACGTAAAACAAAGTGTGTAGCATTCTTGGTAATCTACATTACTTGGAAAAGTATTTAAAAGAATTTATTTTATCCATAACGTTTTTAAATAGTATTATAATCAAGTCCTATAAATACGTTTTGAAAAAGAATCCTCTTAAATACAGACTGTTTGACTAAGATAAATAGATAAATGTAAATGAGTTAATAAGAACTAGTTCATTAATAATCAACTAAAAAATTCAGCTAGGCGTGTTACTTGGATAGCTTTTAGTAAAGGAATTACTCAACTTATTCGTTAGTATTTTTTTAATGACAGGTTAACATAAAGTATTCATAATTTCATTTCGTTGCTCAAATGATTTTGTTGACGATCAAAAATGTTTGTTTCACGACAATAACCATCAACTGCTTCTTCACATTCTGTAATTTTTTTTTCTCTCTGAAATATGTCTCGTAAACGTACTTTATACTCCCATAACGACCTAAAGCATAGGAGGAAGACTGCAAAGGAGTCATCATAAATGGTGTTCTCGAAGGTTAAAAAGCACAGGCAATTTTATTATTAAACTTTTGACCCTTGGTAGGCAGACCCAACAGGAAAAAAAAGAGAAAATCTCAGTTGTAAGCTTAGGGTGTTCGTTTGCTCAGGTAACTTGAGATTACTGCTGCTTAAGAAAGCAATCAAATCACTACGAATTGGATTTGAAATACAAGTGTTTATTTTGTTTTACAGTTAGTGTTTCGAAACATAAACATAAATCTTTATTTTCCCAAAGTCAAAGTTGTAAATAAGCCATCTTTTATATTAATAAAAAACTTAATTGTTTGAAATTTGAGTTTGTGTAAAAAGAGTCGTCTTTTTTTTTTTAAATGATTTCACTAATAGTTTTTTTAATAATATTCAGAATTTCAAAAGTAAAAGAGTTACAGCTAATAGAATGTTTTCAATTTAAATTAGTCATTTCAAATACATTTGCATAGCTATCAATAAAAACCAAATAAATATTTTAATTTAGAATATTTAGTTTCAGAGTATTTTAATCCAAAATAACATGTGCACTAATTTAAAATTTACCTTGCAATAAAAAGCTGAATAAAAATAATTTATAGCAGAATTAAAATGCTATCAGGATTATAAGGATATTTTATGATGAATTAAAAAAAAACAGTTATCATTTAAAAACCATATTACTCGTTTCATCCATATGCATAATCATATATGGTGCTGCAGATTTGTACTTGAACTATTTTTTACTTGTATTTTCAATTATAATTTACTGCATTGAAGTTATTCATACTGGAAATACTACTTTAAATGTTTACAGCATGCAAACAACCACGCTTCAAATAGCCTTAAGATTAATTCATTACATGACTTACAATTCTAAATTAACGGTTTATTTCCTTGCTCATTTAAATTTTTTGATTTCTCATGAATAAAAAGTATTACAAAATCGTTTTATAACACTTTTAATGAAGGGTTTTACAGGTGGAGCGTTTCAACTATGTCCTTGTATCTGCTGTCTAAATTGAGAAGGGAGTTAAAAGATAGTTGAGTGGGCAATGATTTATTCATAGAATAATTCAGATGATATCAATAAAAAGGCTTGGCTGGATTAATCTTATCGTTTAGGAAAGTTTTTTTTTTAATACCACAATATTACAAGCAAATAAGTGTCAATTGATTGAACTTTTTATTTAAAAAATTTATTTCAGGTGTATAACGGGAGCTAGGCACTGAAATTTAGTTTTATCGGTATGTTTTGGAAAGAAGCCAGATAATCAAATAATTTTCATTAAAGATGTTTTCTGTTAAAATTTAAGTATTTGATTCGAAATTTGAATTATGTTACTTTTATGCTGATAGTTTAGTTTAAAACAGTGCGAGTAATGGCAACATAATAAAATAATAAACATTTTCAATTAAAAAAACAAGTAAGTTCAATAAAAGTATGTAATTTAATTTTTTCCAGCAATGATGGCAACACGAAAAAAGATCGTATTTGAGCGAAAGTGGGTAATTTTTCAGATAAATAGAATTTTCACTTAGAAATAGAACATTTTGAACTATGAAAGTTCAAAAATCGTAACTTATGTTCTACCCTTTTGTACCAGTTACGAGTCAAACTATAAATGTCTAGTTCAAGACTTTTATAGTTTGTCTAGACAAGTTTCTTTCAAAATATATTTTACTTTTTATAAACCTATGTTCTGTTCATGAATATAAAAATATATCGTATACAACTTGATCAAACGTTAGTTAATATTCTTGCTTTAATTATTATTTGCTTCTCGTTTTCTAGTATTCCCGTCATTAAAAAAATTTAAAAAAAGTGTTTCTACACACATTCCATAAATAATTTTTTTTGCCATTTTAAGCCCTTTTTAATTTCTATTTTTATAACCCCATCCCCCTCTTCTTCTTGAAAAAAAGCACATCTATACCGGTGAGTAATACGAGAAAAGCGGCATCTGGTGTCATTGTCACGACGCGACAGTTGCGCGACGAGCGTCGCGCACTCCGGTCCCTATTATATTCTAGAACTGAAACCCCAATGCAACAACTAAATAGAGAAAAAAATATCCTCTGTACTTGTACATTTCACGTCAGCCACTTGTAACAGATGCGAGGCGTGTGGGCTTTGTGTCGATTTTTAAATACGTGATTGAGTAACGAAAGGTTTTTGGCTCGCTTGGTTCGTACGCCCCTGCGGATAAGTAGTGTTAGTGTTTCTTGTACGGAACAGCTAATGGTTAGGATATGCTCTTTTTAGGACTGGTTCGCAATGAGAGAACCTTTAACGGATAGAGTCATATAAAACCATGTGGGAACAGTCAGTTTTTCCACCATACATATTAATTAATCTGGAATTACATTTTACAAGTTGTAAACCGTGACTTTCAAACCTTAAAAAAAAGTTACAATTTTAAAAATTGGGAATTATTTTTTAAATATATTTGCAGGGAAATATAATTTTTCAAAAATTTATTTCAATTAATGAGTTGTTAATTTAATTTTTTAATTTCGAATATCATGCAGTGAAAACTAGTTAATACTTTGAACAAATTATAATATCCCTTGTGTAGAGAGATATCATTACTAATGTACATAACATTTATTTAATATGTAAAATATGACAGAAGTTTGCAAAAACGCGTTGTCAAAAAACATTTTGCAGCAATTTTCTTTTCTTACGTAGAAAAAGAGCGTCCATAAGAAAAATTTAGGCACAAATACATATTTTTCTAACAAGAAACATTCTTTGGTTTATTATAAGGTTCATTAGACTTAAAAACAAACATGCCTGGCAAAAAAAATCATATCTATATGCTATGCAGAATAAACTAAGAATGATGAAGCATTTATGTCTTATTAATTATAATAGCCAGTGTTATCTTTTCAATTGGCTAGTCATTATGGGAGATTCGGAGATTTCATAATATCCAAATTTTTAAACCATTAAAGTTCATTTTTGTGAGATTTGTTTTGTTGGATTATACACAGATGTACGAAGGCAATTGGCGGTGGTTCAAGATCCGTAACAAGGGTGCAATATACTTTTGGTATTTAGAATAGATTTACACAAATGGGACTGATTATTTTCGGTTAAAACAAATGGAGACCATTTAAAAAACCTTGAGAGGGTTGTATTTGCAAATTTTAACCTCTGAGAGTAACTGAATTGATAGGGCAGCAACCTCAAAACCAAAACTTTAATATTATTCAAACTTAGTATTATTATACGTTATATACTATCGTATTGATAGTATGTGTAGAATGATTAAAAAATACTAACCTTACTCATTCACACATGCATCAAATTTGACTTACCCGGCCACTAAGGTATTTATTGCTCATCTACCTTACTCAGAACTCAATTACTTTTTTGATATCGACCAAGTAACTGCAATTCAAAATTAAGATATGTAAATTTGTTGAATTGATTGAAACTGTGAACGATTCTGGATATTTACTGTATTGGTCTTTACTATAATCTTTCTTACAATAGTTAAGCCTCGGTTTCCTCGGAGTCCGTCAACAGATTTAAGCGGTCGGACAAGTGCGGTGAGTGACGTTATACAAACTACTGACGCTGATTACGCTAGAGTGGTTTCCTCGGGAGCGTTGCCGGACAACTCAACACGACCGCCAGATTGAGTTGCTGTTGAGGGCGTTGGGGAAATCCTGATGACAACGTTTCTTGCTGTTGTCTGTTGTCTGTTGTGTGGTGTGTTTGCCAAAAATTCTAAATTTGAGGAAATGACGGAAGGCGAGAGATGTTTTACGCTTGCCAAGGAAGAAATGCTAATTGATTTTGTGAGAAATCACGAAGAACCTAAATTCTCCATTTGTGACATGCAAAGACGAAAACCTAAACAACAACAGAGTGAGTTCGCTAGGTTTCCAGTTTCGTGTCAACGTAACGTTCCGATGAAGCGGTGGCCGGTACAGTGACGTCATCTACGTATAATAGCGGTGGCCTTTTTCTGGCGACAGACTCCGAGGAAACCAAGGCTTTACATAGCAGCAATCGGAAAACGTAAATGTATATCTTTCACATCCTCACCTGCGAATATCAACCCATCCAAAGTACCCTGCTCCCCACGCTCCAACTCAAGAAGCGTCAGCGCAAAAATCGCGTAGGACCCTGCTTGAGTTTTAAATTTGTGTGTCAAATCAACAACGACCCAAGTCCAAATCTGACATAGGCCATTTTTTCATTTATTTTATGCACTTTCTTACGCTCTTTAATCCTTGAGTGCTTCAGAGCAGAAAGGGTTCAAGTCAAAAGTTAGCTGGCATCGTTGTTGCTTTGGCGCGTCCTGTGTTGTGGTTTTCGTTACGCTGCGGGCATTCGGTTACCTTGTGTTGACAAAACAGCGTTGGCTGAGTTGGTAGTCGTTTCTCATTTCCACCGTGATATTTCATAGAGCATTTCGAAATTCCGCTGAGAATTATTAGAGTCGAAAGCAAACTGAAATCCTGATTGTATCAGATATTTATACTTTTTCTTGATTGCGTTTAGTTTCGTGGGTTGACAGCAAAAACGTAAACATAATTAGCTGTGTTTGTGATTCTGATAATTCATTGGAAGTTAATTTCAATAATATACCTGATATCTAATGTATATTTCAGCCTCATAATAGTTGTCTATTTTTTGTCTTTGTTTAATTTTTTTAATGTATGCCGAAGCCATTACTTTTAATACGCTTGAAAAAAAACATATGTAATTATCAAATGTAAACAAATGATATAATTTATCATACTAATGACATTTTACTTCTTCCCGTTATTTAAAATATATATCATATAAATCAAGTTAAGAAAACTTCGTGACCTCTGTGTAGTCTAATACTAAATGCAAAATATCGTAAACATTGAATTAAACTCTAGCAAATTATAAGCAATCTGCTCTATGCAATCGAATACTAAATGCAGAGTATCGTAAACAAAATATAATTGATTTCTAGCAAATTATAAGTTATTGCAGTGTACAAGAATTCTCAAGTGTTTAGAATACTCATGAAATAAACTATTGCCATTAAAAGTTTAGTAATTAGTAAGGATATTTTTGTGGTAGTTCCTTTAATTACTTTTTACTGTAATCTTTATTTCAATCAAGTAACAAAATTTTCTTTCCCCGATTCGAGATAATGAGTTTATTGCAAAAGGATCGAATATCCGAAATGGAAATTTTGCGTTTCTACACGTTTCGTAAAATACCATTAATTAAGAAAAAGCCGTTTTTGAATATTTGTTCGTCCGTGCCTGAAACCACACCACAATAAGAATTAGAAGAGTTAGGGCTTCAGATTTAAAAATTAGCAAAATTCTAAAAATTATATATTTTTAATCTTATTTGCTGCTGGAAAACCTCACTGTCAGTTGACGGTTTTATACATGTGTATTCTTCAGAGATTTTAAGACATTGCAAAAAAAAAAACCGAAAAGAAGTTAGACTTCAAATTTAGTATACGGGCTTTCATTACTCGTCGGACGTCATAATATGGTTTACGAGAAAATCGCCGCTTATCCCAAAAGTTTTTCTCTCATGCATTTTTTAAATTGTTTTTTAGGTATTGATATTTCCTTGTAGAGTATGTGATTGCCTTTAAATTTATTCATTTATTTAGTAGAAATTGTGAAAATCGTGCCGTGTTACACACCCCTACAGTACTATTATAATAAAAACCAATAAGTATAAACAAAAAAAAATCAAATACGTAGAACAATTGTAAATACACTAACAAAAATAAACTGCAAACAAAAAACTTTAAATCAAGCCTCACAAAAAATATCAATTTCCACACATTAAAATTCTCCTACATTCACTCTCCAAACAAAATCCCTTCACACATAAACCCATCCGGTCCCAGCCTAAACTCGGCTAATTAACCTCCCAACCGAAACTCACTGAACTCTCTTTCCGATAGCTATCACCCCGCCATGTGGGCTTTGCTGCCGACCCCCCTTCTCCTCGCCAAGGCTACACGAGCGCAAAAAAACGCACCAAAAACCCCAAAAAGAGATAGGTGGAAAGGAAAAGAACATTTTGTGGTTTTTCATGTGTTCCTTATGAGAAATATGCAAAGAGCTCAGGTTAATGAACAAAATTTTTAAAAATTATGTCTGGAAATGCAAAAATAAGTTGGTGGTATAAATCTTTTTATTTTTTGAATGGATGTTCTTGATGGATTCTTTGAACGGATACGTTTTAGTTAATAAATTTTTTTTAAATAAGTAGTACATACGTTTTGAGAGTTAAATGTTAGTACATGGTGATATTGTTTAAACGATAAGTTATTTTAATATAGTTACTTATCATTTAATGAACTTGCTATAACCGAAATTAGTCTAAAGTGTCTTACGGCTATTAATTTTGTTTCCCAAAAAGTATTGTGAGTAAATGATGCATAGATTACGGATAAGCTGAGAATTGTAAGACAAATTGGAACGGGATGAATTTGATGTTATTTACTAGTATTATACAGCTTCTGAATAAATATAATTGATGAAAATGTTAGCGTTTAAAATTTGCCTGTACTCGGCCTGAAATGTGTTAGTCAAAATTAAACTATTATCCAATTTGCATTATAATATGTTAATTAATAAAAAAATACATCTCTTATTGCCTTTTATGCTTAGATGATTTTCAAAACTTCGATAACGGATATAAAATATAGATTTTCAAATCAGTGAAAAATTTCCGAAACTTGATTTTTTTTACTTGAATGTTTTCAGCTTCTTATGAAAATAAAGCAATTAAGCAACTAAGAGTAATTTATACATTTTAAGACTTGTATACATCTATTTCTCAGTTTTGAAAATGTAAAGTATAAAATAAAGATTTACTAACTCAACATATAAAAATATGATTTATTTACCATCTAAAATCAAAATCGAGTTCTTAAATAAACAGTGGAGATAATTTTTTAATCGATTTAGTCCAATGAAAAATTATTAAATTAAAAAAAACTAAACCCAGAAAACCCCAAACAATAAATAACAGTTACGTGTAACTAACTTTCTCTACTTTAGTTCGGGACCGCACCACAGTGATTCCCCCCTTGGCCTATGCTTTTCCCCCACTAAACCCGACATTGGCCGCCAAAACCATTTCCAACTTAGCAGATGCAGACTCACTCGCACCACAAACTTCCGCTGCTTTCTCCGGCACAGTCGCGTTTTTCGTGTTGTTCTTGTCACTCTACCACGAGCAGCTCGTTTACGGTGAACAAGCAACTAGTTCTGTGGGCGACTGTTACATCGGATTTTTTTCTCTTTTATCATCATCTTCACGTGAATGGATGAAGAAGATCTGGAAAGATGTTGCAGTGCGAAAGAGGACTTCTGTTTCTTTGGGATCAAGTGAACTTTGGATGGATTCGTTAGTGTTTACTAGTCTATGATATAAAAAGATCCTTAATTCAAAAGGTATCGTCAGTTTAATCTGGAATAATTACGTTTAAACTCGTATTATTGTTTTATTATTTTACTAAAATCAACTAGTCTGCTAAAGAGTCGCAAGTATTTATTTTATATTTTGTTTAATTTATTTACTAGATTGTTTTATGCTACATTTTTTTTGTTCGATCAAAAGTTTTATTTTAAAATATCTTTGTATTCATTCGCAAACCAATTAATCACCAAATTATCAAATATAATTTTTTATTTTAATACTTCTGTCATTTGAATTCTAATCGGATAACTTTCACGTGAAAAATTGTGTCTTCAAACTAAACTGTGAGCACCTAAATTTCTAAAATGGTGGCACTCGAAGAGCAATCCGAAATTAACCCAGGAAAAGACATAAAGAAAGAAGGAACTCTCGGTTCTGCTCAGGATAACCCTGAAGAAATTCATGACGTTCAGGAAAACAAACAAACAGTAAAACAAGCCACTTCAGACTCGATTAATGTTGAAGCAAACGATTTTCCAAGGGATAAAAAGTGTTCGAATAGCGAAATTTCAAGTGAGAAATCAGAGAGTGCAGATAGTGATTGTGTTCAAACCTCTACTACATCTACAGACAAGTGCATAGACATTGATAAACGTGATGATACTTACCATGGTAGCAGTGAAAGCAGTAGTCAAAACTCAGTTTGCTTGGACATTCAGTCATTGGCTTATTTGGATGATGAAGCATCGGATATTGAGTCTGATTCGGTGAGTAGTATTTTTTAACTTATGCCAAATCGATAGGGGAGAGGAGGGAGGATTGGGAGGTAGGGAGGGGGACTGCTGAGGCTCCGGCAAATTAAATAACCTAATTTTATTTCCAGAGTACCGTTACTATCAAAACCATACTCTAAAAAAATAGTCCTCATTCTATTCATTTGAAAATACTCTTTAACTTACAGTATAACACGAACTGAAAATTAATCTTAAAAAAAACTATTACAAAAAAAAACTTATTTTCTGTCAAAATTTTCGGTTTTCAACATAATTAAATAATAATAATGAATTTGTATGAAATATTTATTATCACAAAGATATTGGTATGAGAGTGATATTGTTCTGTGGGTATTGGGATAACATTTAAATTTTATATTCATTATTTATCTGTATCGACATTTGGACAACACAGCATTAAATGCTATCTTGAAGATTAAAACTTTACTTGTCAATTGTACTACTATTTTGTCAGCGTCTTTTGTTTCTAGAGGCCAAGAGCTTTCTTTTGATGTATGACACTAACTTTCAGTGGGTAATTTCAATTTATGTAAGAACCAGACATAAAATTACAATTTTCTAAGAACCAGAAGAGTCTAGCCAAAATTTATATTTTCTCTCTTGTTTATATATACAGGGTGTCCGCGTAAAATAATGTCCGAGTTTTAAATTGTAATAGTATCAGCTGTAATCGTTCGACAGTTGTGGTTGAAGGTGACGAATAGCGAATAACTCCAACAGTTTCAGATAAGCGCATGCGCTTGTATTACTACATCGTATTCACAGTTGCAGTGTCATCTATTCCATTACTCCGTACTTTCTGCAGACAGTATAGGAAGAATTGTGTTTTCGTTTGGATGTGTGCCGTTTCACTAAAGGAGCACAGATTGAGCACTTATAGGAAAAACTTGGTTAGTTTTCCTTCAATTTCATGTATGGTTTGTTATATTTAGTATAAAATAAATTCCTATAATATACCATTAAAACTCGGATATTCTTTTACAGACACCCTGTATATTATACATATACTGAAATATTCATGTGCAAGTTCAAATATCCTTGAAAGAAGGAGTCCTTCTGACTTGGACCATTTATTTCAAGCACAGTTTTATCATTTTCTTCAACAAGTCGACCATTTATGATTAAGATAATAATCAATACGATTTACAGGACATTTATGCGAAAGCGAGTAAATAACTTTTTTTTAAATAATTGTCAAATTTTATCTAGCTTTGCTTTTCACACCTGCACCGCCTCGTCTCGACAACAAATCCTAAGTCAATCATAAAAAAAAATCTCAGGATAAGTCCACCATATAACAATTCTTTTAAAAAACGATTTAAGGTGCGCTCGCCCCTTCCAACGGAAGTGTGGAACGGAAGCCGGCCGTTTTTTCGAATATGTTATAGGGGTCGAACAAAAGGGCGCTGGTGCGTGGCCCCCTCTCAAAGTGTGTACCTGCACAAAGGTCTTCCGCCTTCCTTTTGTGGTACATCGTCTGTTTGGGGTCTGTAGCATCAGACGATATCGTCCCACCAACACCCTCCTCTGAAAATAGGCCTATTTGAAGGGATATTGATGGGTTGATTGATGGCTATCCGATTGCCTGAAAATTGAGCCGACTTGCTTCAGAGTGGCAAGAGTGCCAACTTCACAAATGGGATGTTTGGTTTGGTTAAAAGTAAATTGGTGATAGACTCTGAGGGGTTTCGCTCGAGCGTTTGTCATTAGAAAAGGAACCCATAAAAATTCTAAAAAATTTTATAACATATATGAACAGAGAGCAAAGTATAACTTACTTACTTATACCAATTTCACTCCAACATGGAGCATAGGGACTCCATCATGGTCCGCCACCTCACCCTGTTGGCTGCGATGGTCTTAATCTCTCCCCATGACTTGTTAAGTTCGTTCACTTCGTTGTTAATTGTTCGACGCCACGTATAAAGTATAAGGGGCAAAGTATAAAGCTTATGGTAAATTGAACATTCACAAATGTACGAGATTAAACTTAATACTATTTTAAACGAGTATACTTGAACAATAAAAATAAATGTTTAATTATTGAACTACAGAAAAAATGAAGTAATAAGTAGAAATTAAAAAATACTCTAAAATTAAAATAAACTTTTTAGCTTTGCTATTTTGAATTTTTTAAGAAGTCGAGCATATGTTAGCTGTTTTTTATAAATATATAATAATATTTTTATTAATTAGAGAAGCAAAGCCAAGATTCTGTACATACTGCCTTATAAAGGAGATTTGTCTGTTTAATCGATGCTTTATAAATGATAAGTTAGACAAACATAAATGCCTCAATTTCAATTGATGCAAAAAATTACATTCTTTAAATTTATTTTCACAAATTTCAAATAGTATAGTAATACATCTTAAAACTATATGTATTCATTTAGGGTCAAATATATGCAGAGATAGTAGTATTTTACTTTAAATAAATTTATACCGATATCTAATGCACCCAACATTTTGAAAATCATAGTTACCTCCATAATTTTTATATGGATCTAATACAAAATTAAGTAAGTTTGAATAAATTTGACAAATTTTGTTTTAAAATAATGTGATCAATATTTTTGTGCAAATTATCTAAAATTTTAATCATACATATTCCGATATTTTAATACTTAAAGTATTTTTTTACGAAGTTTGTTGTACTTTTTATAGTACATTCTCTGCTTGAATAATCTGGTTATTATCTCTCTTGCTAAGCTTTGCCAAAATCAATCTTAATAAGTAAACATTATACAAATACGAAACAATACCTTACACTTTCCAGATGTTCAAAGACTGATAAATATACAAAGTAGCATAGAAAAACTCTATTCAGGTAACATGTCTAAAATAAGTAGATTCAAGATATCAATATACCACACAAATCACTACTAATCCTCTAAGGTTGACATTTAATATGTGCGATACTTTCAAACAACAAATAATCTATGTTCTTGCTATTTTACTTACCGAGAAATGATTTTAAAGCATTTGTTAAAATATCATTAAAAAATTAAATCCACTCGTGTGGAGTTGTTTTCGACAAAGTTTCAATCAAATAGTAATAAATTGAACACATTATAATTACAAATATTTATTAAAACTTATAGTAATATACCTGTTGCGTTTGAATCCAATTGATTGCGGATGTTTTTATTGTGTAGCTCTAGTTCGACGATATTCAACCTAACTTAACCCAACGGATGTTTTTATTTTGTCCTTTCGAGCTAATTGTGCTCTTTTTTTCCGCCTTATTACTCGTTGTTTTTTATCACCTTTCATTGGCAAAAGTGTAATTTGGATTGTGCCTGCAACCAATATAAAATACATATTATCACAGAAGTTTTTGTTCTTTGCTTTCACGTCTCCAGCGAGCCGTGCCTACGAAACAAGTCTTGAATTCAAATAGTGCCGCATCCATTCTTGCTCCCAAGCCCAGGTATTCCTGGGCTAATAAATTCGCCTCTTAACTTATTGTGCTGTCAACGCTTTATTCTACTAACTTTGAAACAGACATTTTAGATGGAAGACTCGTACACACAAACCCTGGGTTAAAACATATTATTTCCGCATTCTTTATGTTAGGGGTGAATAGGAGAGACGGTAAAGATCAGAAACTGCAAATTGCATGGAAAGTGGTTGTTTTGACACTGAAAATGGAGGGCAATTAAACTAATTCAGGGTCAAACGTAAAATGACATTCGGAAATAGTAGTGAGATTTTGAAATCTTATGCTGAAGTCTTTTTGTACTTTTTCTTTGATTACTTAATATTTCAGCCGCCTTTGAGGTAATAATGTAGAAATTACCAAAATTATTCCTGAGGTATTTTTCCTTTTTAGCAGAAATACACGAGCTTTCTTTCAGAGGAGATATAAATTACTCTTTATTGTTAGATTAGGAAAAACTATTGTATTGTACAGACTTAAATATCCTGTGGACTGTTATTATTCTCAAGTAAAGCATGAAAATAAATTTGGAACTCAACGAAGAGTTGTTTTGTCAAAGATCTGAATTATAATTTTAAATTGTTCGTAATTATCATTCTTAAAATTCTCAACATTTCAACATTTCGATATTTTTTTTATGCTTTACTTCAATACGAAAAATAAAGTCGTAAAATTGTCTCATTTTTAATAAGTTTAACGGATTAAATTTTAATCGAATAATTTAAGAATGCTTTATCGTTTATATTATTTACAACACAATCTCCATATTTAATTTATTGTATGTAATTTATTTATCATTTACTTCTCCTGCAATATTATTATTTAAGAATAAAGACCTTCACGACAAACTTATAAAAGTACCTTTTCGATAATTTTCTTTATCTGTTTACTACGATGATCTGAGTACATAGGGTTATCGATCCTTTAAAAACATTGTAGGTTAACATAAAAAAGTTTAAGTTATCGTGTATTAACAAACCAATTGTCCTTTCAATATTTTCATAGGTCTTCATTTCATTCATATTTTCATTCAGGTCATATTTTCATTCAGGTCTTGAGTGGCAACATAAATGCTCAATGAAAAAAAAAAATATTTTTTGAACCTCGATTGGTGAATCAATGTTACGTGGAAAAAACACAAATCGAAGGAAGAAAAGCTGGACGAAACTACGTTTTCAAGCCAACAACGCATTTATCTACGTAGAATAACTATTTCCTTTTGCAATAGCAATCTTTGGATTGTGAATATTTTTTTTTCTCTTTTGTGCGTTAATAGAAATGAAAATAAATTTTAAATAAATGTTTTGCTTGGCTCTTATACATGTTATTTCCACGCGTGTGGCAAATTCATTTATGAATAATGAATATTCCAGAAAGTTAATAAAAATAAATTTATCACTCAACACAACGAAGACACGATCTTATAAGTTAATACAAAAAAGATACCTTACGTACAAAACAAAAAACAAATGAATCAGTATACCAAAAATGTGAAACAAAAACTTTATTTGGAAAATTACTCTATAGTATTCATACGTATTTTTCCCGATTTCTGACCTTGGTTTCCATTATCCCTCATTGTTCTAAGCTTCATGCATGATGGCGTCCCACACGAAAAAAACACCTTATAAAATTTAAAACAATGGAAAAAGTGACGTCTGAAAGTCACATTTATGTTTTTTTCTGGATTCATTGGTTAAGTTTCAATAGCTCTATCAGCATTTCGATGTTTTGTTTAGGATCCGTCGTGATATCGAGTAACACTTTCATCGTTTGTCTATTTTTAGCTCATTGCATAAATATTGCGTATTTTTAAACAGTGTTATCGATAAGACCTGTACCGATTACGAATATCGATCAACTGCTTCGATTGTCTTCTTAATGTACTGCGTTATTGATTGATATTTGGACTTGGAACTGTGAACTGTCAATATCTGATGCAAATTTATTTTGTTGGCTTACGACTAACAACGTGGTCTCTGACGTTCTGTAGCGTGTTTTTATTCATTCAAACCTCCTGATTAGATGACGATCCTTTTCGAAGAATTGAATTTGTTATATCCGTCTTTCCTAATGCTGACTTGAATGAAGACAGACGTGCATATTTTATCTATCTTCATTGCGTCACTGCTTTTATGATATTAAAAAAAATATAATTATTAGTTAATTTCACATGCCCATACAGAACTTTGGACATTTTTCTTAACTCACCTCTACAATGGTAACTTGACTTTTGGCTCTCCCAAAACTAGTCCTCGAACCTGAAAGTACAAGTTTGCAACCAACGATGTGAAAAAAAAATCATCTTGTAAGCAAAAGGTTTTCAAAGAAAATCCAACGAACAATGTATTTTTCAAAGAATAAAGAAGACGGTGAAACAAAGATCCCTTCAAAGATGTCGAGATTTGCTCTCGTGCCAATACTCCGTGGGAAAACTAATAGTGCTGTCAGCGATCGCCTCATTGCAGCATTGAAAAGTTCCAGCTTCTGTTCTTCAAATCCAATCATCAAGAGACTACTTCTTCAAAACGTGCATGTCTGGTGCATTGTCGTCGAAACTTCAGGAACCCAGTCTATCAGAGTCATCTGTGCTTCAGTTCCGTACCTTCTGAACTTACTTTCCAGAGCTAATCCAAAATTCAAGCAGATCCTTGAAGATGAAAAAGTAGCTTCCTACCTCAAGTTCTTCCAGGAGACTGACATGGAATCAGTCCTAGCCTCCTTGTGTACCGCTACCGTCATAATCCAGAAGGGCATTCGAATGTGCCAACCAGCGTTGTGTGTGCAGCTGAGCCGTGATGCTCTAATGTTTGGAAATACTACTTTTAAAGCCATTCTTGATGCTTTATACAATGGGATAATGTCCGTATTCCATTTTTTGTGGGAAGACTTAGGACCGGCATGCCACTCCTTTTGCTCACGCAATCACGTATTTTTCAAATATATTGCCGCAAATTTGCCGGTTTTTGCTTTAGCCATTGCCAAGAGCCTGGTGCTTTTCAGTTTTTCTGTGCGTAGGATACTTCAAGTCGGATTGAAACTTGCTAAACGGTTTGTTAAATTTATTTATTATGAATTGAAAGAATCTTCGGTAGACATTGCACTAGTTCAAATTTTTGGAAAGTTCAAAATGGCACTGAAACACGTTACAAATTATGTGCTGTCTAAAAATGCATATCAGTATTGGAAATGCATGTGCATATCATCAGGCAAGTGGTGTGTAGAATGTATTAAACAAATTATTCCCATTATTTGGCAAAATATTATAAATTTTATAAACGATGTTCTTCCACTTATAAAATATTACACTCGTTTTGCAATACAGTCTTCCTCAACAGCAGCTCGCTTACTCGAAGAAAATGTTGTGTGGTTCATTAAACTATGTTACAATTCAAAATCTTCTTTTCAATACTGTTTACAAATTGTCCAGTCCTACCTTTTTCAGTTTTCCCAAATAGTGATAACATTGATTAGAAATATTGTAGTACTCGGACAAACATCTGCGCCTCACATACTAAATCTTACAAAATATTTTCTAAGAACTACTATTCGTTTGTGTATGAAACTGATACAGGCAACTAAGATTACTATTAATTATGTTTCTAACTTAAAAACTAATATTCCGGAAATATATTCTGTTCTTAATTATTTTTTGATAAATTTAATTACATTTATTGAAAAATTTTGTGAATATATGTGTACTTATACATTGCGGATAGCACCAACATTGTATGACAATGTACAACCTCTTGTCTTACCAGTAAGCAAAGAAATTAAATCAGTTATAAGCACCTCTTCCAATGAAATCATTAAAAAATCCTATTCTGGTCTGAAAACAGTTTTGCCATCTTTGTGGCAGGCTGTCAGGACAGGATGTCCTCCAACATTCCATGCAACCCACGATATTTTTATCACTTCAACGAAAGCAGTTTACATAATGTACCCTACAATAGTAAAGGCAATCTATACCATTCACCCAGATGTGTCCAGAGCTGTAGTAATTGTTTTAAAGGACGGTAACAGGGCTTTTCTAGAAGTTTCAACTGTATCGTATTCTGCATCCAGCCAACTTTTTGTAGCAGCGAAAAGCTTTTCCAAACAAGCTCCAATAGCTCTTCGTGCAATGAACAAGATAGCTGTTGGAACTTCTAATGCCTTAATTCAAGTATCCTTAACCTCTATTAAAGCACATGATAGAATGTTAAAGGATTTTAAAAACGGAGCTCAAATTGTTAAAGCATCCTTTAAATCTGCGAATTTGAATTTGCTGCTGTAATTGACCATGTTATAATTGAGATAAATGATACAGTTGCTGATTCACCTGATATGATTTCATTGGTAAGAGAAGGGTTACTACTTAAGTCATACCTCCAGGAACGTTTAACAAGTATGCTATGTGTTATTTATTCTTTTATTTCAAAAGAAGTTACAAATGTATGCCCAAATTCTTAAAAACTTTTATTACTCCTCAAAAAATCATATTTTAACGTTTTTGGCAAATTTTCTATTTGATTTCTTCAGGTACAAATTCGGTTTCTCTTATTGCAATTTTATACATTTTTGAAGTAATTTATATAAATGTACAAAATCTATGTACAAAACTGATTAACGAACTTATAACTTTAAAAGTTTTCGTAAGTTTATTTTCTATTTTTTATAACCTTAGAGAAATAGTGGGTCTTAAAGGGCGATATATTTTTTATTTTTTAGAACTTATTAAGAAGCATACAAATGATGCCATTTCTGAAATTCTACACACTATTATACCTAAATCCTGGAATTCATTCAAATGCATCGTAACAAGTTTATGGGAGAAGTTTTGTAATTTGTCAAACAATGGATGGATTAAATTCGAAAAAAAATACTTTCTGCCAAAATATGGTATTTTATTTCTGAAAATTTCCCAGAGCTTTGGGCCAGTTTCAAAAGTATCAGTGAATCTATGTGGAACAAATTGTGTGAATGTGGTCTTCTGTTTGGGAATATACGTTAAAAACAACACCAGTTATGTATTATTACAACTGTTACATGGTAAAGTCAGTGTGGAATTCGTATATTGAAACTTTTTCCCACACATGAATCTGAATCTTGCAGTGCCACTGTCGGTCAAATTCTTGGTCGTATACTCTGGCTAAGTGTCCAAAAATTTGGCTTACAATATTCCGAAAATTCAACAAAACGCAATTTTGGGAACTATTTTGTTTTGCTGCAGAAAACAGCTGGGACTCAGTTTACAGTTTACCAAGCTCCTCATCTTGGAGTTTACTTAACAAAATAGTTTTCTAAATCATGGCAACTGTGGGAGTTTTTTTTCGGCAAGTAACAACTTCCATGTGGTTGTAGAACCCACCACAATGCTGGGTTAACAGCCCTTAAAATCTCGTACCGTATTTGTGCAAAAACAGGTAAGAGTGATGTACTTTCTCTTTGATGAATCTATCTGGTGTAAACTATCCTATGGTGAAGCTCGAAGAAGATACCACTGCAGGCCATGAAGTAGTATCCTAAGCAGCCCTAAAGCAGCCATCGATTTTTCTTTTACAAAACAATTTGAAATTGAACTCTAAAATAACAAGATTATACGAAGCTCAATGAATTTTTTAAATACAATCCCGCAATGCAAGTGTCGGAAATCTATTCCGAGTATTTTAAAAGCTTAGCAAAATGGTAGATGTTTGCAACTCTATTTCAAAATTGTCCTTTCTCTTTCTCTAACCTGTATCTAATCTCTAAGTTATGTTTTAGGTCAGGACACTAATACAAAAAGTACTATTCAATTTTTAATTTTCATTTAAATGTTTACTTCCTCCACAGCTGAAATGTTCCCCGCATTTGATTTCTTTTAATGTAGATTGACATTTTATTGGGTGATGATTCTTATTTTATTTCTTACACCAATAAGTACGATGAAATGCAATCTCTAAACCTATTTACCTTATTTGTGTGAATAAACGTGTATTTATTAACTATATTAAATCCTATTTTTCAAAGTACACATTTTTGTTTTATTGACATGTATATAACATAGGAGTGGCAATTAGTATTGAGTATTGCAATAAAATCCTTTTTGATTAACTGTCACTGAAGACCTGATTAATTTCATAGTTATTTTCAAATTTATGCATTATGCAAAACATATAATATAAACAGGTGTAAAATCATTATTGGAAATTTTTTTAAAAAATACTTTGGTTACTCAAAGGCTTTATATCAAAAATATTTTTTAATTAATTTGAATTTTGACTGAAAAAACTGCATGGCTTTTTAATCTCGATTACAAATTTTTTACACACTGTTTAATTAGTGTTATTAACAAAAAAAAAACTGCTTTTTAATCTCCGATTACAAATTTTTTACACACTGTTTAATTGTGTTTATTACAAAAAAAAATGGTTTATAATCTGATTCCAAATTTTTTAGCATATTTATGTTTTAACATGAAAAAACTTTAAGATCTATCTGCATTGATATTTTTTTATAAATATGGTGATATATTTATTAAAATATTAAAAACATATTTTATAAATGTTTTCAAAAGTAAGTTAATATATTTTACTTAAATATATAAATATTTTTTAACCATAAATTTATATTAATGCTATAAAAAATATTAATGCATTAATAATATTTCTTATAATGATTTTTTATAAATTGTTATAAAAAATAGTAATTTTTTTATATTTAAATTATTATTAATTATTTATATATAAATTATTATTAATTAGTCCCGTAAAGAAGTTTATAATTTTTTTAAAAAATCATATTCAATTTTCATAGATACTCTAATTAAACTTGGTTAGCTTTTATACAAGAAATGTTTTTGCATAGTTATCCTCTTTAAATTTATTTTTAAAAAAGTATAATTATAATTTATTAAAAGTTATTTTATTTATTAAAAAAACATTATTATAATTATTTTTAGAATTTTATTGACCTCGACCTTTCTACCAATGCATATCAATCAAATCCTAAAAAACTATTCGAAAATCAAATATTTTTCCTTTAAACAACCTTCAACGCCATATCTAGAAATATCTAAGAAGTTTCCACCCAGAGATAACTACACCAGATTAGGATGCGAGTCAGCTGTTGATAAACGCCAAAACGTGATGCGTACAGTGGCAGATGATGCCAGGGATTATTAATAAAAAGCGGTTTTGTACAACTGTATAACGCAACCCGGCACGTGACACAACGACACCCACATTTGCCATGTACCCCCTTGATGGCACCCCCACAGTACCCTCCAGCATCCGCTCCCGTTCCTCGAAGTTTTCGTCCTGAGATTTCGGCGCATGGATCCTTTTACGTGTATCCTTGTGCTGTAGAACGAACGAGCATTTGTTTTTTGAGGAGTTAGTGTACGTGTTTAAAAAAAAATATATTGCGTTTTATTAAATGCCGAAGATTTGACAAAGGGCTGATGGCGTTTATTTGTAGATCAGAACGCAACTATGATATATTGAAATATTTTTAATTTTTTTTTCTTACTTACTGTTTAAAGAAGTTTTCTGCAAAAATTATGTTTATTGAATACATGAATGCATATAGTATATTTAACTGTATTGTTTTATTTTAGTTTTAAAAAATACGGACATTATCAAATTCCGGTTGGTGCAAAGTTTAATAAATTTTGCTTATTGTAGCACATTTAAAATACCTTGTTTACAACTTAATTTTATTTACATTTTCAATTACCAAATATTTGGAATGTTAATATCCTTTTAAACGCCAAATTCAAGTGTACCATTTTCTTGAATTTTTATTTGAATAGAGATTTCTCAATAAATTATTCGACAAATATATGCAGGCAATATGGTCGAATATTTTGAAAAGTACAAAAACATCACGCACACTTTCTTCATACGCATCTCTTGTCCGATAGCCACATCCCATAATGCTCTAATTATTCAAGTACAACGTACAACTGAACTTGATCCCTTGAAAAAAATCTTTCAAGTGCAAACAGAATGGCCCACCATCCACTGATGAAGGCATAATTCACGTGCTCTCAAACTAAGCGTAAACAAACGTGCGATTG
Source organism: Hylyphantes graminicola (assembly GCA_023701765.1). Classification (NCBI taxonomy): domain Eukaryota; kingdom Metazoa; phylum Arthropoda; class Arachnida; order Araneae; family Linyphiidae; genus Hylyphantes; species Hylyphantes graminicola. The sequence continues at coordinate 50,300,281 of CM043111.1, forward strand.
ATCAGGTAGTCCTTCAAGAAAGGCCTTTGAGAGAGGAAAACGTGATAAGGGCTTTTGATTTCAGAAAAGAAACATATAGTTAAAAAAAAAGTCAGTTTGGTCTCGAGACCATGTATGGACGAGACTAACAAGAGCATGTCCCCGTTTGCTCCAAATGGGCCAAGGCAGCGGGGTCAGATTAAGCCGGGTCTATCTCGATGGGTCCACTGAGTTTCCCTCTCGGGGCAAGAGCAGGGAAAGGATAATGCATCTCGTGAATTTTGTTATTTTGTTGCGCATTTTTGGTTAGGAGAACTTGCATATAGTGATGTGAAAGATTCGAAATCAGTGTTCTTTATCAAAACCTTAACAAAACAAAATATCATGTTTGTTTACATTAAAAAAGAGTCATGTTCAAAAGAG